>CCAG010012100.1:0-221983 GCA_001077435.1 Glossina morsitans morsitans
TTTTTTTATGTGCTGTTTGTTAGCTGTTAGTGTATTATTGCTAACGAAGCAGTTGCTGCTGGCGTAACTTATTTTCACTGAAAATTTTAACACGAAATTTGTAGTTTTCAATTAAAAAGATAACAAACATTTCAGTGTAGACTGTATAAATACATATACGCATAAAAACAAACACATACACACACACACATATATATATATCCACACACATAACTAGCAGCCCAACCTTTTTTCATAATTAAAATGGTATGAAAACGAAAAAAAGAAACAACAACAATAACAATAACAACAATATGAACAACTGCAACAACCACATAATAATAAAATGAAATTTTCAACTTAACTCAACGGTAAGAAGCGGGCATGGTCAGTAAAACAAACAGAAAAGCCGAAATAAAAATTCTCCATTCATATACCTACATAGCTAGCTAGCTATGTTCACATAAAACTAAAAACATAATCATAATAAAAAATGAAGCATAAGCAACAACAAAAACAACTCATTCTAAACAAAACCATTAAAATTTCGCGCAGCATTAATCTTTAATTCTCATCCCATGAGTTGAAGATGAGTTCATACGGGACGGTTCGTCCCTTGCCCATTCCCTTGCAAAATTAATACGTGTTCATACCGACACGATCGCATTGAAAAAGTAAAAAAAAAAGAAAAGAAAAAACATATTTACATACAAGTGTTTTTAAATGTATTACATACACATATACATATATACATGTATGTATATACATATATACATGCATATATATACGTAGAAATGTTTGGCTTCCTTTTCATAACAACAAATATTTTGCGCAATTTGTGCACAAAAGGTGAGAAGTTGTGCGATTGTCGCCTCAATTCCATTTATACGTCTAATTAGAGCTGCCGCGCATGCGCAAATGTTGCAGAAACCGCGCTAAAGAATTTCAACGGAAATGCCCACAAATTCAGCGGCATATGCATGCTACAATGAATGATATAACGAACTCACTCAGTCTTCTCTTCGCTGTAGTGATGTTTATCACAAAGATGAAATATTTCTCTTAAAGTTGAAATATCAACCAACAACCAAAAAAAAAAATAAATAAAAAAAAAGGAAAGAAAAACCGCTGTTTGCAGACAAAGCAACAACAGCAGCTTTAAAAAGTTGTCAATTCCCTCACCATATGCATAAAGTTTCGGCTGACATAAAATTAATTTCTTAAAGCATTTTAGTACAATATTGCGAAAAATGTTAGACTCCAAAAAAAAATAAAATTTTATTTTATTATAAATTTTTCAAAGATTTTAATTATCGGTTACGCAAACGTGTAATGGCTTGAGAGGAAATTTGCTCGGCACTGCTGTATACAAAAGCTCCGTCACCGCGTATTGTGTTTGACTAGCTGAACATAATTTAATAATAGACGAGTACTCCTACTAGTAGAGGGGGTTGAGGCTTATTTGTCATGCTACGCAGAGCGCTGAAATCAAGTGTTAGAAAACAGATTTGACTCTAAAATAGTCTTGATGTTAGTTAAGGTAAAGCGTAACGTATTACTATAGAAATTGAATGAGTTGTCAGAGAGCAGAAGTGCTACTGAGGAAAGATAAAAAGTCATATTGACAAAATGAAAAAATTTCTTCCTTAGGTTTACTACGTATGTCATTAAAAATCCCCAACACAGACTTCATGTAACTAATTTAAGAAGATTGAATTGTGATTAGTTATGATCTTTGGATGGTCATGTAGTTAGCAGTATGAAGAATAAAATTCGTAAAATCAATGAA
The DNA here is from genome assembly GCA_001077435.1 of Glossina morsitans morsitans. Classification (NCBI taxonomy): domain Eukaryota; kingdom Metazoa; phylum Arthropoda; class Insecta; order Diptera; family Glossinidae; genus Glossina; species Glossina morsitans. The sequence continues at coordinate 1,769 of CCAG010012100.1, forward strand.
CAGTTATGCCCTTGAATGTTTTCAGACAGGAGAGTATAAAATAAATTCTGATCAGCATTTAATAAATCATTTTCAAGGTCAAGCGAACTAGCTATAAGTGTTCACTGTTTTACTCTTTGATATTTGCTGGCTGTCCTTTCTTCTTCTTAGGTACTTTCCTTCGCTCTTCTCCCCTCTTTCCCTTCTCATAACCCCCTTCCTTCCCTTTCTTTCACTATCTCCTCTTTCTTCCGCTTTTTTCCTCTTTTTCCGTTTCCGTTTGCCCTTTCCGTTCCTTTCCTGCCCTTTGGCACAATATGCAAGTCCAACCAAAGGAAAACGGCTTCTTCCTCTCCGTTAGCGAGCCCAGAAGCTGTCCACACAGCGCAGAGTACAAAGAAAGATGAAAACTTAAATCTTGCAAAGAATCGACCCTTAAGCCATAAAAGCTAAGAGACTTCTTGGAGGTCTCCGTAACGAATTTGAAAGGCGAAGGCAAAATAAAATGGAATGTTTGAAAATAGCCTTACAGCTTGGAACTCTCCTACATGGGGAACAATGCGATGAGAGATAGTGGGTTAAGTGAAATAAGCCAGAAGGGAACAAGAAAACGCTTATCTGCTCTTACTACGCAAAGTACAAATTTTAAGGACATTTAGGACATTTTTTTTTTATATTTTCTTTTATAACAATTGGGTGGGAAGGACCACTGAATGTTATACGCCCCTTCGCCTAATAGTGTGCTTCATACTTTCTTGTCATAAAATATTAGTGTCTTCTTCCCTTGTAACAATTTCGATTTCCATGAAATCGTTATGTGGAATGGATTCCGACAAATAGAGCTAACGCCTTCTAAACTTAATGCAGTACATTTATAGGTCCCATCGCTGTCCTAGATCCACAATGCGAGTTATATTAAATTTGCTAAATATTTGTCGCACTTAGAAGCGTGCATTCTTTCAAGAAGAAGGGCAACGAATGTGAATAATGAGCAATATAACCAGGGACTACATAGGCAGTGACGCCATCTTTATGATAATAAACATCATTCACATCCACATTCCAACGAATTTCAGGCTGAAAAGAGGGCTTGAAAGAGGGTGTGATAAGGTAATCCACTTACTGCAATCAGTGGTATTTTCGAAAAGTATGCCTCAGGCCAATTGTTACTCGTTACAGTGAAAATTCCAAATGCGACGCTTTTACTTGACAGACGAACATGAACCTGATAATTCCCTTCTCTTCTCTTATCGCCTTGTAAGGCATGCAATCGTCAAACGAGCGACCGGGTGAATTCATATTTGAAAGCTTCTTTATTTTTACTTTACAAACGTCAAGGGGACAATAACGATTGCTTTCTGACAGTTGATGTAAAGTGAAACTACGTGCATAAAAAACGCATAGAAACTAGAAAGATATGCTCGTGTCATTATTTTCGTTCTGAATCGTGCACGAGTTTCCTCAACTTACTCTGGTTTGTTGTAGTAGTTTGTTAGGGAAAGTCAACGATTAATAGCTATGCACATACATACATAAATGCGCCGTTTGTGAAACTTTCCTCAATCAATATGACGACTGAATATGATGTGCGATCTTATAAATCAGATCAAACAACAAAACACTTGTGTTCTTTAACACAACCAAACTATCATTGAATTTAATTACCAAGAAAGCATAAAGCTTCACATTACAACTGAAACGATGAGGGGCGATGTCCTATTGACATAAATTATTATTATTGATCGATTGTCGGTTATCGAAATTCGAATTTATTTATTTAAAAAAATCCATTTTTATCAACAAAATCACGTTTGCTCGATGCATGCATTTCCAAGTTCTGCTTCAAGTGATACTAGTGCGACTTGATTCAATTATAGCTGAACCGATGAGTTGAGGGATCCTTACGAGACGTAACAATCATTTATTTATTCTCTTACTTGAAAATTGTATTTTTTTTGGAATTCTTATAACAAACAATTTATTAAATGAATTCATCCATTACGGCACTTAATAAATTATCATTTGAATGAAAAGAATGTACCGCCAATTATGCGAACGCGCTAAAGCTTATCAGCGAAATGAGATTTGGTCAACCTCGTGCAGCTTTGAAGTTAACCGAAATTTTGTAAAACTCTTAAGGCAACCAACCAATCGCTTGCATATAAAGTGGAAATATATTTTTGTTTTTGTTTTTTTTCTCGAACAATGTTATCTACTAATGAGTTTGTTTTTATAAACAAATGTAGATTTCTGTTCTTTACGATCTACGCACATAGATAATTACTTATACTACTATGCAGTAGATTGACTAGCAAGCGAAAAAAAATTTTAAATGAAGCGTAAAAAGTTAAAATGTATTTGAGAAATAAAAAACAGTCATGGTGGTCCATGGCAATAGAAATGGCTTAGCTAATGTACATGGTTAGTGTACGCTTACTAATTGAGAATAGCTTCGCTCGACATGAAACATAATAATCGACCGCACACTCAACCGACTCTCGTAAGTAAAAAGACAAGTAGCCGGCATATGCATATAAGTAAGTGATGCGACTTATAAGTATATTAACATGTTACGCTATGCACGCTACGGCAGTACTTGAAAATGACTGGGGGATTGCTTTATGATGCATATGTTTGAGAGGTTTTGCTGATGACGGACGACCCTTGTATGCATGAATTCTGCTTTGGCCGGAACAGTTCAATCGGTATCAATTTGAGTAAGAGCGTGAAATTTACATGATTGCGCAATTATGTGGTCGGTCGACGACATAACCAATTGAAACTGTCAACAAATACAGTTAAGTAAGAAAATTACATACATGTTGGTTTACGTCAACCTACCGCAGAGCATGAAACAATTTCTTTTTGCTGTTTTTTTTTTTTTGGGTTTTTTTTTAGTTTTTGTTTTTTCTGTCATTTTCAAATGCTGATCGAAATGTTGAAGATAAAAGGAGTTTACTCATAGATCCGTTGTTGATGACATGCTTTATAGCAATAAAATCACTTCAGTCACTTGTTGTGACGATGACAATGATTGGCCACACACGCGGTTACCTTTTACTTAGATGAGTAATTACTTATTAATAAACGAACTCGTAGCATAAATACACACATACTCTTATATATGTGTAAGGAAAGAGCGAATGAGGGCACATGTAGCAAAACAAAAGACAAAAAAAAAATGCGGACATTATCTTCAGGTGATAGTGATCTTTATGAGAAGTGTATAAAAAGTCTTGAAAAACTACTTAAATTCCCTAAATTCTTTAGCGAGCACATAATTGCAAAACAAGACACGAATCTCATCAAAACAATTCATTAAGAGCTCAGAACAACAATCACATGAATGGTCACTCTACCTGTACGCAAAGATCATTTTATCAGCATTTTATAGTTTTTTTTTTATTTTTTTTTTTTTTATGTACAATGTATGTCTTTAAAAAAAAAAAAAAATCTGTGACAAATCAACGCTTCATAAACATGAGTATTATTACTGTTGAATATTGATAGATATGCTATAATGCTACGAGTGCGCTTATTTATGAGGAATGACCCGTTCGTGGCGCAACCTTCATCAATGGCTTGGTTCATCATCACTTTGACAGCTCAACTAATTGAAAAACGAACTCGTTGAAATTGATGCCTCAGAAATTGTCATAAAAAGATTAAGAAAAGAACATCAACAAAAAAAAAATTAAATAAATAAATAAAATAACTACAACAACAAAACGAAGATAATTATGAGATTAGCGCCACGGTTTCATGGAATCTTTTATCCGAACATGTATCAGAAAGAAAAAAAAGAAAACAAATATCATGTTAACCACAGCAAAAACCCAAATTATGTTTCCCACCTGATCGCTTTTCTTTCCTAATACCCGGTGTTGGTTAAAGGCAAGTATCTTGCACTTGAATTTCTCCTTCCAATGCCGTTTGGTTTGCTTGGTTGCCATTGCTCTGGTGATTCTTACAATATATACTCATTTCAAAATTAATCATCTCAAGCACAACGAGCCAACGAACGAGCGAACGTACGAACGATTGATTTGGGCAATGATGTCAATCAATTTTCGTCAAAAGTCAAACTTACAAACCCGGGCTAGCTCTCTTCCATCATTCTTCTTTATTTATTTTGTGTGTTTGTTACCTTTAATCAAATATTATATAAATTCTTACAAATGTCTGAAGAATACTTACTACACGACAACATAGCACACAACACATTTCGCCGTTTACATACAGGCAGCTAATGCCCATCTTGGATTTATTTGGAATTTTTCTTTCATTGTAACATCTGTGATAATTTTCTACATTTTCTTGTTTCTTCTTTGTTTGTTACAATAAATACAACATAACGTGCAATACAATGCAATGCAAGGCAATACCTCCCAATAGCAGCAGCAGCAGCAGCAGCAGCAGCAGCATCATCTATTCAACCCCGGGGTTTACGAATCAAATAACTTTTTCATTTTCTACATTGCTTTACTTGATTCTATTCCAGTCGGACTCTGCCACACCATTGACATTATAATTGTTATTTAACTCGTTCAAGCCATAAAACATGTAGATTAGTTTCGTTCATATGTCAAGTACACACACACACACATACATATATACATATATATATATATATATATACATTCATCTCATGTAATACTCGAACTGCCCTGTGGCTTACCAACCAAAGTCATTTTATTGTGCAATTATTGTTTTGTTCTGACCTCTTTGGTTGGTTACGTAGTATATTTATTCTTGTTCTTTACTAGCTTTTAAGGTTATCTTATATGTATGTAAGGATGCGTGCGTTTGTGTATGCATTTGTGCTTCGTTGTACACAATTTGTACGAAAAAAAAAAAACAAAAAAAAAAATGAATTGAAACGGTGGCTGCTTGAACGGAAGCTTCTGCAAACATTGCAACATTTACTCGACAATGACAATCCACAAATTAAGCATTTATTCTACACACTTACATATCATACATGTACATATTGTACATATATATGTACATAATTATAGTGTTATCTTTCATTCACTGAATTATTCGATTACATTTATTCGCCTTACAAGTCAGCCGATAAAATCGAGTGTTATCAGAGAGAAAAGACGTGAACTCGGCAATTACTTGAAAAGTAAACTCGTTTACCTATTGCCATAGGTTTTATTCGGGCATTATCGAATCGCTTCGTGACAAGCGAGAAATTTTGCTTACTGATGAAAAAATTAAATTCTAGATTGCATTAATTACTTATCTATGGACTTGCCTAATGAATCGATTAACCGATTAACCTACTTGTGGTTCGAAATAAAAAAATTTCTTTTTTTCTTGGTTAGTTATGGGCAAAGACTTCGAATAATGTTTCCGGATTTCCGGATAATAAGCTGATGTCAGATAACATGGTGAAATGCAACGAACGAAGCCGGAATACAATGATTTCCTCCCAGATAATGCAAGAATCATTTCGAATAAAATCAGCTGATACGAGAGAAAACGGCACGAAATAATGTTCTGCTGTTATACATAAGTCATGGCATGGAACAATGTCAGATAATGCCGATAAAAGCGGGATAGAGTCAGATAATGCGGCATAGTGTCGGGTAACGTGTGGAATAGTATCGAATAAAATGCGCTATTGTCGGATAAAGCGTGATAGTGTGTGAATAAAGCGCAATAGTGTCGGTTAAAGCGGTATAGTATCGGACAGAGTGTCGTAGTAGTGTCTAACGTAGAACAGTATCGGATAAGGCGGGATAGTGTCGAATAACGTGAAATGCTATCGGAAAAAGTAGAATGTTGGCGCGTAAAGTGGCATGGTGTCGAATAAAGCGGGATGCTGTCGTGTAACGCCGAATCGAACTCGACGAGAGCTAAAAACAATAATCATTGGCAGCTGGAATCATCTCAAGTTTTGTTTAACAAATACGTGCAAATAACTGAGAAAAGCCCTGTGACTTGTTAAGTTTTAAAATATTTGACTTTTAAATTAAAACTTTTGTTTTCCATGTATTTTTAAATCACAATAACTTGGGAAATGAAGTTAATTTGAACGTTTGTGTGTCTGCACGAAAGACCTTTTTTGACTTAAATACTTACACTTATTAAAATTGCTGTTAGCGTCGTAGAAATGAAACCGGAAAAATCATAATATTCGATGGAAATAAAAAGGGTAAGTGAGTTTTAATCGAAAAGTTAATTTTATTCTTATTCTTCATATCTTTAAGTTAATGTTTCCCACACAAATTTCTTGAAACCCGTTTTCCGAATTTCCCGAGTTTTTGATATAATTTCGAAATTTATTTGCTTGCCAGAAAAATGATCGTTAGTGATATCATAATATATTTCCAATATTAACAAAAGTTACCCGAATATATGTAAATTAATATAAACTAACGGAACTCAAATTTTGCTTTATAAGCTCCTATAGCTTTCCTTGCCGTGCACATCTTTCTGTTCTCCATGAAATCGAAATTGTTTTACAATAATAATAGCCTTACCAGCTTCGTCTTCTTCTTCTTCTGCTTTATTTGTCGTCTACAAGAGCGATTAACCGCTAAAAAGTCATTACCAGTTTTATTCGTATCGATCTAAGTTCGAATTTTTTTTGAATTTTTTTTTCTTTTTTGTCGAAAAAAAAAACAACAACAAGAAAGAGTTTTATGATATTCGTACTTTTTGGTTCAAATTAATTCGGATATTATCCGTAATCGGTAATGTTTTTTGTTTAATCTTATAACCAATCGGACTAATACCGTCTTCTCACCGCCTAATAATGTATTCCCATTCTCGTGTCATATCGAGAAAGAAGAAACACTTGCTTTAATTTCTTATGTGCAGAAAATTGAAAACATTCGAAAACTTAAGCAAATGATGCTTTTTTCACATATTTGCTACGATCTAAAAAGTGCAAGGCAGCAAACAATTTCTATCCTTCGTGCTATTGCATGAAAATTAATGTAAATGATGGACAGAGAGACGTCGTTGAAAACTAGTAAATTGTGGCCACAAGCGTAAAAGTACTGAACTGTTTGCAAAGAAGAACATTTTTACCACACATATACACACATATATATATATATATATATATATATATACACATAAGAGTCTGATAAAATAACATTAACAACAAGAATAACAAAAACGAAAACGACAACAGTAACAACAACAACGGTAGAATACTATCAAGAGAACAGTTGATGCCACGTCATGTTATTAGCAGCAATTTAAGCAAATAATCAGTCTGAGCGTTTATTTAAGTGTAACTAACCAACCAAACCATTATTTTCTCTATTTTCATGCACAACTAAACTTTTAACTCGAGCTCTCAGCCAGCATCCTATCACATAACAGAAACATAAAATGGAAAAAAAACGTTGGTTCTAAGCATATAAGCTTATATTGGGGCTGTTGCCTGATGCACATATTCGTGCAGCATGAATGTAACATTTAAGCCAAGTGAAAATTGCAATTGTGTGCAATCACTTGATTATTGGTGCTGATGCTAGTAATATCGTCTATTGTTGCTCTTGTTGTTCTTATGATGTTAGTGTTTTCTAAACAATTTCATTGTTTTCTATTAATATCTGCTCGGTCATGTTTGTCTATCCGTACAATCTCTCTGTGCATATGTGTGTGTGTGTGTATGTGTGTGTTTTTTTCTTTCGCTATGTTTATAAATGTTTGTATGCGTGTACGTGTGCATCTAAACGCAAGTGAGAAATATTTCATAGCACTTCCATGTAGATGCACTAGCTTCAGATGTTGCAGACACTGAGTGCATTGCATCTAATGCTAATGTTAGTAATGGGGCCAATTGTTGCCTACATTGTCGGTTGTTTTTTTTTTCATTTTTTTCATTTCTCATTTTTGTTTTATTTTTTCGCAATTGTTGTTGTTGTTGTATTGTGTTGCATGTAATTACCGCACAAAATACTGATTTACATTCCATAGCAATTGCAACTGTTGCCCGCCTCAGTTTGCTTGCTGGCTGTTTGTCTATCCATTCAACCTCAATGCCAGCCATCCGTCCATCTAGCCATCCATCCATCTATCCATCTAGCCTCCCAGTCTGACTGTCTTGATGCAAAATGTATTTTGCACGATTTTTTAAAATTTTTTCGCCAATTTTCGTCAATTTAAATGTTATTTTTTGTGAAATCATGTTTGTTTGTTTGTTTGTTCATGATTTACTCAAACCCCTGCCTCTCTCCAATCCCCACTTAGTGCATATGCCCTTTGTCTTGCATTGTGGCGTTTTTTTTCTTCTTTTATTTATTTAAGACAAAAACACTCTTACTATAAAAAAAAAAATTTCCAGCACCACCAACATCACCACCATCATCATCATCATCATCATCATCATCATCATCATCGCCACTGCTATTGCTATTACCGTGGCTGCTGCTGGTAGTTGAGTACGATTTAGTGTCGTGCTATTATTGTATGTGATTGTTGTTTTTGTTGTTGCTGCTTCGATTTAAGCCTCAACAGTTCATATTTAATTTAACTAACTGTCCGTTTGCAATTTTTATTTGCATTGTGTGTTGGTTAAATGTTGTTGTAATTATGTTGCTGCTGCTGCTGCTGCTGCTTTAGATAGTCTTAAGCGTAGCCGTCATGTCATTTGAGAAGTTAAAAGTTAATTGTATTTTTAACAGTATTTTTATTTGTTTAAGACACGAATTATGCTCAATTTTAATATAATCCGCCTTTAATTCGTGCATTTCGATTACCTTTAATTTACGGTTTCCACAAAAGAAAATTTATTTTTTAGCACACAAGAGCTTAGCTTACTAGTATCTCTCCTGCTTGAGAGTGCTATTCAAAAATTGAAAAAAAAAAAAATTGTTTTTTTTATTTTTTTTTTTTGTTTTTCATATCATTAATTATTCATTATTCCATATCGATTAGTTGCCAAGAGAGAGTTCAATAATCAAAATAATTGGACATCATTATGTGTGCCGCGCAAAGGTTACAATGATTTTTGCCAAAAAATATTCAACGATTTTTGATCAGCGCGGGCGAAGCACAATCAATTTCGACATATCTTCTATGCCCCTGTTGAAAAATCGCGCTTATGTCCTCTGAAAACTGTGTTTAGAAGAAGAACGATCTGGACTTTAAATTCGGTGTCAACTTTTTCTTTTTTATCATTACGAAAAAAGGCGACAATGATTCGTAGACCTTTTCATTTCGATGTTTACTTATATTCACCTAAAGTGGAACTTAATAGTTACAACAAGTAATACAAATATTAAGATCAGACAAGGTCGACTATTAAATATTCTTCACCATTCGGCAGTTGTCCATGTATCGAGTTTTCAATGTAGTGGCCGCACACGGGGACGGTGTTTGATGATAGTGCCATACAAGTTAAGCGGCGCAACATGTCCGCAGTGTTCGCCTGGCGGGAAGTGTTAGCTTCTTCACCTCGTCGCATGCAATGCTGCAATGCTGGCTGTGCACACTTAGTTTTTAAGCTAAACAAGATATTAAGCGATGAAATATCATCGTTTCCTAGCTCATCTCGCCTAGAAACTTATTTCATATAATAAATACATTAACACTAACTGATCTGAAATCTGGTCATATGCACTAAACTGAAGGGATTCGTAGCAAGAATGAATTGAAGAGTATAGCATAGACTTTTAGATCATACTGATTGCAGAATGCATTTACTGCTGCCTATCTTTTAGTATATGTGTGTGTCGGAATGTGTTGCGTCCCTGCATAAGTCATCTATTTCTTCTAACGTGATACGCTTTATGTAACTCAATAATTCGCGCATTAATTAACAAGTAAGAATATCATAGTCGAGTAAGGCCGACCATGCAAAAGCACGTTTTTCTCAAAGCCCGCATATTGGAGGATGCTCACAATATCTTATGACACGATCCGAACTTAATTTACTTTCAAGAAATTTGAATATTTTTCAGTTAACGTCATAAAAAAGTGGAAATTAGACTATCTCGTCATATAAGGGGTTACTTTTCATTATAACCCCTTTATAGTCAGGGTCTAAATAATAATAAATAATAGACCTATATTATCCAAATTGTATATAGTTAATTTTTTCGCTCAACCCCTACTGCGGACTAATTTTCATCATAAAGTACTAAAAATGACAACCTTTTCTTTTCTCTTTTATATAGGATGGGGTCCAAGAAATAGATCCATGTGATTCAAATTTGGTCCATTCGACTTTTTTTACTATCACGAACAAATTTTCATCACAAGGCGTTACCAAGTAGGCCTTTCTGCACATAAGGGTTGACATTTCCTGAGAATCCTTATATGCTGTGATATCCAAAAAATTGACCTACGTGGTCCAAATTCGGTAATGTTGATATTTCTGTCAATTTACTATTATGAATCAATTTTCATCATGATATATTGAAAATTAGATCTTATTGCCATGTAAAGCTTCCATTTTCGTAGAAAGGGTTATAAGAGATGCAGCTCAAAAAAGTACGCCAGTCGATCCAAAGTTTCTATGCCAATTTAGAATGCCTAAATTCTAATACTTAGCCACTTTTATCGAGAAATTTTGAAAATTGTAATTTTGGGAGTGGTCGAAAAAGTTGACTCAACCAAACCATTTTCGACAGCGTTGTCAGATAGAGTGAACACAAAATACATGGACAGACTTCAGGCGGATAGACTAACTTAGATCGATTCAACATCAGTTTCTGAATAAAAGGATAAAAGGTCGGTCTGTCTTAATACCTTCTGGATGTTACACACGTCTGCACGAACTTAATATACCCCGTAACACAAGTGGTGTAGGGTATAAAAATCGTAATCAGGTCTTGATTGTAAATGTTGATCACAGATTATGTTAAATTGAAATTAAACTTGCAGACTTAAGATGGAAAGGAGAGAAGAAAACGAAAAATGAAAGCTTTTTTCAAAACTAAATAACGAAGATGATCAATGCACGCATGAACACCACGCATTTATGTTTAGCTTAATTTGTTTGATCACAAGCTACTGATAGCTGTGACAGCACACTCTAAACAAATTAATGATAATAAGGCCCAACCCAGGTCGTGAAGAGCTCTACTTTTATAATTGAGACGAGACTTAAGACTGCCACACAGTTTAGCTTTTTAAGTTAATGAAGACATTTTAACGCACAATATAACAGTACGAGCCACGCTACTAATCGTTTACATCCGCTTACCGATAACTTGAAGAAGAAAGACAAAGAGTTTGAGTTAAGCAGACGAACGCTGACGGTTGGTTATAATAGGCGAATAAATGAATTGTTAATCTTTTCAAGGCATCGGCATTTTTGTCTTTAATTTCATTGTGAAATCAGCTTTGCTTGCCTGCTTGCTTGCTTGCTTGTTTGCTTGCTTGCTAAGCAGCCACAACACCACCCACTCACATCTCTCTTATATCGCGATACGATAATAACTTAATTTTCTTACAAAGATTTTTAATAAAAAATATTCATTTTTCTTTTTGTTCTTTTTTTTTTTTTCTGTTTTACAAAGTCTAGTCCTATGCATGCATACGCTTTGTAAGTTTTATGTTTGTTGTTCTATTGTTGTTGCAGTGCTTTAATGACTTGTATCAATAAATTGACTTCCCGCCATTAAATGTAATGCTTAAATAATTAAATTATAAAAAAAAAAAAATTCCAATTTCTTTTTCTTTTTTTCATTTAGTTGATAACAAATTATCCGGATATGACTGACATTTATTATTTCTACACCTAGTCTTTAAGTTGCATAAGCAAATCATAAGTACAATGGATTGTAAGCGAGCAAGAAAGCAGCGTATGAAGGGAAAAAGTGAGGAACGCAATTTCAATATTCAATACATACATACAAACATACATACACACACACACACACACGCACATGCACATGCACACACACACACATGCATAAACAGGCAACTAATCGGAAATGAAATTTATTTAATGTTTTATTTCCAAAATTTTCAAATAAATCAAACTTTTCTTCACTTTGCAAACGGAAATGCTTGGGAAACACTTTCTCCCTTTTCCAACCATAATAATAAACAAAAGTCTGACTACGTAAGACAAAAATAGCAACAATTTTATAAAAGACATTTAATTATGTATATATATGTATATACGTACAAGTACTTCTTCTTGGCTTTATACATATATGTTACTCAGGACACGCTTGACGTATTAATTCTTGACAATTATTATGATAAACAACACTATTGAGCTGTCGTCGAGTAATTGCTTGAAACACAAAATAAATATTAAATGTGCTGTTATTGTTGCAGTTCTCTCTACGCTCCTTTGTACACCTTTAGCAATTAGAATTCTATCAAGTGGCAGTCGGTCCCGCGGACATATACAGAATATTCATTAGGACAAGTGTCGAAAGGCCTCATTATCGTCATCATCTTTATTAAGATTTCACATGATCATCGAGAATTATGAAAAATTATGAATTCTATCTATGCGTTCATGCTCGTTTTACGCTCTTACAATACTACTCTACTCACATATATATATATACGCGCACGTTTTGTTATGAGTTAAAGATGAGAATAAAAGTAACATAAATTATATCAAGCGGCCATTCCATGAGAGATAATACCTATGCTCAGTCATGCATAATAAGATTGAATTAAACAGTTACATGTCATCATGATAGGTAAGCGCTACTGATAAGCGAAGATGACCATAGGATTTTAAATGTTCAAAGGAGAAAATTGATCACTTAAGGAATATACAAAAAAAAAAAAAAAATGAAAAAAAATCCTCTTGAACCAATAGGTGTAATGAACAAATATATGGGAGTCAGCGCCACGACTTAGTTCGTCCATGAGGTACTACTTCTTTCTTTCTTTGTATCCTGCATCACGTGTCATATGGATCATATTAAGTTTACGCGAACGATATCAGATAGAGCTATCTTTCATTACAGCGGTAAAGATTTTGTCAATCGCTTTAAACCCGTCTGTCTATCTGTCTGATGTCTGCCTCTGTATTTTAGTGGTCAACATACACGTCCAAATTTTCATGACATTTTAACAAAGTTTGGGGTACACATTGACATTTTTTTACCTAAGGACGAAAATGAATGGAACTAGATTGTATCGGAAGTTTTTAGGAGCAATCTTGCACGATTTTCAGCGGATCATTATATGAAACAAATATGCGATTTTTAATATTTTTCCAGAAAAATCAGTGAAAAATAATAGTCTTTCCTTGGCGACAAGGACTAATTGTTTGTATTTCATGATGAAATTTTCATATGGCAGCAAGATCGACTTTTTATACCCACCACCGAAGGTTGAGGGATTTATTTATTTTTCCAAAACATTTGTAATGCCCGGAAGGAAACGTCAGACATCCAACAAAGTATATACATTCTGCATCAGCACTATATTCCGAATTGATTTAAGTATGTTCGTCTGCCCACCTGTCAATCTGTCCGTCTGTTGAAAACATTCCCCTGGTCCCACCAACGAAACTATCGAGTGCGAATTTTGTAGAAATATTGAAAGTTCTTGCGCTTAGGTTGGCATTGAAAATAGGCCAAAACGATCGAAGGATGCGCTTACAGTGCGATGTAAACTGAGAAAATCTCTGTTTATCAAAAGGCCTAAAAAATTACTTTTTTGCTCATAAACTACAGCACAAAAATCTACAAAAATTTGAACGTATTTTCAATAGGCGATGATGTCATAACGGCGACATAAATTGGAAACATTTACCATATATTATTATATAGCTTCAAAAACCCCATAAAGTATATAAATCTTGGTCAGTTTCGAATTCTGAATGTGTGAGCTGTGTAGTATCACCCGTTTGCAAAAATGAAGATTTCGCCCATTAATTTGCAAAAGAATTTGAAAATAGACCGATCAAAAAAACCGATCAACGAGACCTTAGAACGCCTTTGCTTTCCGTGTTTTCTTTTGTCCGTTACTCGTAAACTACAACAGATACGCGGTATAAATTTCAATATTACTCAAAAAAATGGAAAAAATCATCCACGCCCCACCGATTCTGTGTTAGAATAACAGTGATGGGTACAAAAAATTCGATCACAAGCGAATATAAATTTTTTACTTGTTGATGTTTCACTACGAAGATGCACGAGAAATTGTATTAAGCATAGCGTCATAGGGTAGAAAATTATGAGCATTTCCAACTATATAATTTTAACTTGTTTTCACCTATAAGGTAATGTGTTATCAAAGTTATAAAAGTCTCAGGGAAAATCTGAACTTTAAAAGTTCCTTCCCGCCGCAAGACAATTACACTCGAATATTGAGCAGGACTGTCTAACGTATAGGTATAAGTAGAATGCGCAGATACCTTAGCTATTAGTTTAGTTTGCTCTCATACAAACTTTCATCCCTAACCGGCTTGCACAGCTTTTGTAGAAAGAGAGGTTTCGATCTATTAAGATGGCTAAGCTACTAAAACGTTATTCTGCATTAAATAAAGATATTTATATAGGCTTCAAAATCGATTTCTTAAGAAAAAGAAGAAACCGAAATAGAACGTTGTGTAAAGTGAATTAAAGAAAAAACCCAAAGCAGTTAAGAACAAAATTGTGTGTGTGCAGCAAACACTTGTGGTCAAGTTGGAATTATAAGCATTTTTACATGCATGCGAGCAGAGAGCGATGTTTGGAATAATTAATAACTTGTTCTAAATTGCTTAATTTATTTATAATAAACATACATACAAACAAATATTAATAATTAAACAATGCCATCATTTGTTGCCACTGCGTTGTCTGCATAGTTGGTTATCTTAGATGTTGTGAACCATACAAGCAAATGCTATGCGGGTGGATTGAGTGCAATAAAATTGGAAACAATTTTTTAAGTGAGAGTAGGTGGGGCTTATGGAAAACTATGGCCATGCCTGTGCGTGCTTGTACGTTTGTGTCGAAAAATGGAATAGAAATATTATTTAAATATCTTTTGATTTATTGCGATGAAAAAATGCTTTAGAAGAAGAATTTTTGTTTGTTTGTTAGCACAAATGAGGAGAAATATTAATGCTTTAATAACGTGACACTTTTCTTAGGTGACAAGTGATAAATTTTTCGCTCTATCAAACCGATATGACAGAGAGATTATTAGGTATCGTAAATATCTGACAAAGGAGTGCTGCTGCCTTGAATTGAAATTCTTTTGAAAAAATATTTTCAAAATTTATTATTAAATATTTTACAGATGTCGTAAACCACACGAAGTGTGTGAATGAAAATTACGTATACTTCTTAGCTTATTGCAAAACGGTTCGTCCTTTTATATTTCAAGGCATTTGTTAAGAAATTCTTCAATACACTTTTACTTTACACTCCTCATCTATGGTCATTTTCCTTTTCTAGTACTCGGTGGCCTATTTTGCTTTGCAAGCGATCTCGAAGAAACAAATCGAACGCTATGGGTAAGATCTTGGTTTCTTTTTGTCAACGCGTCTTGGCCACAGGTTCAATTGAAAACTTTAGCCTTACACATCAAGATCATTATTTAGAGGTTATAAAAATATTAAAATCATTTGACGCTATCGAATCTGGAATGTTAGTTCAATTTCTCGCTTTTAACAATGCAATTCATACGTATGGTAACTAAAATGGAAGACGAAACGTTTGTGCCCAAACTGCACTATATTTTTCAATATAATTTCTTATTAAGTCGACATATTGAGGCTGACACTTTTCCTTTTTGTTATGCGTACGCACGCAGTAATACCTTGTCTCCACCGTTTCAGAATAGTTTGCATTCTTTTTCCTATGCAACAACTCACTTATCATGTGGCTGAGCTTTTTAAATACATGCACATAGTGAGACAGACCCGAGAACCAAATCTACGAAATATAATTGTTGCGGAAGCAATTTATATCCCATTTCGGTGTGCCTGTAGCACCCGATGCTAATATATCTTGAAGAAGGGTAGTCCGATGGTGGCTAGCCGGGATTGTATGGTTAATCCGAAGGCAAGAGTGACTATGTCGCATAAAGTAAAGCTCCACGGGGGTCAGGAGCCCGCTTACTATGTCATGAGTACCTGCGGGTACGTTTGTCAAGATCCTTTGGGGGTTAAGTTTGCATATTGAAAGCTAGTATGTGCAGTCCCCAGTTTGAACGTAACAGTTAACCAATGTGTGAGCCCTGACTGCTCGGGACGGCCCTTCGGGGGGTATCGTGGTGGTTGCGGTTTCTATCATTCCTAAAGCAAATAATTAGATATAATGGTAGGCCTCAACACTTCCCAGAATGGGTTTATTGAGCCGCACACAATAAACATATCTGGTTTCTCCAGTGTAGTTTAAGCCCCTAGCTTATAGGGATTGTTTAACTCTCTGATGGTGCTGGTTACGCAAAATTAACCCCTGTGTCATCGGGCACCGTGGGGTTAAACCGACAAGGTAGTGTAGCCACGTGAAACCAACAAAGACATTTGTTCCTTGGAAAAGGTTTGATAATTTGTCGTGATGTAAGAGAATTTTTCTTTTTTAAATGCGGCTTCTATTTGTATACATTAATTTACTTAACCTATTCATTGGGTTATGTACAGTTTTACTTATCCCAAGGTAACCAGTCAATGAGCATACTGCCATGTGCATACCATAATTTTCCACACCGATGTTTGAGTTCTGGCCCGCTTAGGAGGACTTCCAAGCGGCGGAACGCATTCTTTCCATTTTCCATGTGATTACGGTGTTCAATGTTAAATCCATGTTTCGCCAAAAGCCTCCGACCAAATGGCATTGAACTCGTTTCAATTTTTCATTGAAATCGTTATACGATCGTGAGCGAACGCAACAATCGTCTTGAGAAAAGAATTTTTACATCGAGTTTTTCGTGTAAAGTATTAAGCGTACATCCGTACGGCCGCAGCTAACCTTGGCGTTTTTTTGTTTACGATTGTCTAAGAGTGTCTTATAGATTTTTTATCTATTCTACTAGATGACCTAAGTGAAGGACACTTAAACGACGTTTATTTTAGTATTTGTTATCGAAGCTTCCCTCTTTAGTATTCTTTGACGAATTTTCTTTTTCTGCATAGCGAAGGCAATAAAAAATAACATGGTTACTTTCCATGGCTGTCAAACAAGTACTAACTTACCGAATATCATGGTCAGACAGATGGTCAACTTTTTGTTCAGATTTTTCCTTTATTCGGCACAAAAGCAATTTTTTCCTTTGTAAATCCCCCTCTGTCGTTCGATATCTTTACTTATTGATCACCCTAAAATTACGACATTATGAAATCAATGTAACTGCAAAAATGTAATCATTTTGATTGATACCCTACTCCTCTTATTCGAAGAAAAAATACAAAAAAAAGAAAACAGTAGCAGCAGAAATGCGTTTAGATTGCCTTAGGGTATAAAGCTTGTGGAATTTTCAAAAAAAAAAAACTGCGTTTAAATAATATTCAGGATAAATGAATATAGAAAAATGGTAGAAATAATTTTTGTATTTTTGTATTACAAATCATGCAGAGTTATCTTGATGACCTTATAATCTTCATTGTAGGAGTCATTTAAAACGTATAAAAAGAAAAATGTTCCTTTATTATCCTCCTTTTGAGAGTTTGCAGCACATGCTTCTGTGAACAATTGTTTAAGGATTTACTTATATTCCTTCACTTCACTCTATTTTTTCTCTCTCTGTCTCTCTACCTCTTCTTTTTTCCCATTACAAATACTATGCAGTTATATTGTAATTTAATTGGCTTAAATGAAGCCAACTATGAACCCGATGAGTGTTGTTCCTTTCATCTTTCGTATGTGAATAAGTTTATAATTAACTTTCATCTTTTGTTTATGGATTATCTGTTTTTAATAACTTTTCTATGCAGTCATGATTGAGCATCTTTCTCGTACTTACACTCTGGACGCCGGGCGCTGAGATATATTCGATTTCTATTCCTGTTTGTAATACGCAGAAATATATGTCCCGCCTTGACAATGCATCGATTTCATCATGTTCGTCTGCTTGTCTGTCAGTCTGTCTGCGTGTATATAGTCCGCTGCTCGAGAATTCATCGCAGAAAACTGGACGATTGTTTTGGAACCTCGGTGTACACGTTGCCAATGCGAGCCTACAAATAACAGCGGTATGGCCCCAAGCAAGCCCAGAGTAAGTAAAATATCTGTCACATACAGTTCATTAGCAGTCATATACAGTTCGTAGAACATTTAAAAAAGAAGATCTTCCTACGCGCTATGCAGCCCAACCACACCCGCCATAGATAAAAACCACCATAGCTTTCAATAAAAAGCAACCACATTTAGATGAATATGAAGGTCATATACAAGAGCAAAGAAAAAAGGCGCGTGATGCTTCCGTAACCATGTCTACGATTGGCACAGACCTACAATTTATAATTTGCACTACATTTAGTTTCCTATGAAAATATAGCAAAGATCCGCCCAGAAACTTTCCCAGAGTAGACAAAAAATTGCAGCTAAGTGCAGAGGCAGTTAAAAGCGAAAAGTGCGAAAGTGGTCCCGTTTGGTCAAATGACACGTCCGCATTTAAAATACAGTTTGGATTTATTGTTGCAGGTATTGATAGCGACGTGTGCCAAAGATTCGCTGCAGATCGATTGGAATTTTTTCAATTTGTTTTTCCTGATGTTCATTATTTTCAAGTGCTACGTTTTCTGTTTTTTCTTTTTTTCGTCCATATTTTGACTTTATTATAATCCTAATAGGTTTTAATTGTAGCACAGAGCATGCTAGAGAGTAAACGGGGGACAGAGAAAGGGAAAGTATTTCATGTTTGATGCATTTTGCAGATAATAATGGGATTAAAAGTAAGTGCACATCCTTGAGAAGTAAACATATGTGTACCGCTTTAATACTTCAAACATTCAAGTGTAAGAGCAAAGTAAAAAGAGATCAGAGAAGACCACCTGTATTGAAATTGATAGGAGAAGGATTTTCTTGCTTTTGAAGTCAAAATGTTAAAAAGTTAAACCATACATATATATATACATATATATACATAAATGAAACAATTATATATAAATGAAACAATTGTGCGAAGCAAGAAGTAAACTGTAGTCGCACTTTAACCAGGGACTTCAATGATTTTGCTAAGCTAAATACCGTAAAATTATAGAAAATATATTTCGTTTAGTTGGATCCTTAGAAAGAATAATGTGTTACATCGAGTAGATACAGCAGATAAACAGCAAGACATGCCTTTACTAGCACAATAAATATTATCGATTCAATCTTGTAATGTATTTTTTCCTTTTGTTTATCTGTTATTGAAATTCATATCATTAAAGGGTTGAAATAGAAAGGTGCAAACTACGTACATAGGATACAATGTCATGACTAAAAAGACTGACCGATATTCAAGACAGATTCGGCCGGTATTTCGAATATCAGACTTTTTTTTTCTAAATTGGTAGCACTGCGACAGACATCTGTGTCATTAGTGATTCAGCTGCGCTTGGTTTTATACGACACCACAAGTATTTCTTCCGATTTTTGCTGATTTTGTTGAACTTTCGGTTGTTGTATTAATCGGTCATGAGATGCTTCATAGCGGAAAATGAGACTTGAATCTCCACTTATGATCCGGAAACAACCGATCAATCAAGTTTACGTCGTGCCAAGACCAAAAAAACCGCGTCATAGTCGCTCAAAGATCAAACGATCGATGTTAAGAGTTTTCTTCGAATTCCTTCCGCCCGGCCAAACAATTAATAAATGATATTATTGGAGTTCGACGATTGCTTGTAAGGCGACAAAATAGGTTTGGAATAACAAATAGATTTTAAAAATTCTCAAAAATGAAATTGGTCTTACTTTTTGGACACATTGTTATATTCAAAATTCATTCGAAATTCATTCAAATCGATTATGAAAAAATAACAGTTTTCTCGCACACCCACAAAAGCCATGCCTATAGAATTACAATTTTTTATTGATGTGGAAATAGGCGACTAAAATAAATCAATTTTTTTTGACATTTGCGTCTTATCTAAAGATCATAAATTTGCGCCTTTGCTAAGTTATCATTAAACACTCAGAAAGGGAAGGGAGCATTCTTTTTTGGTGATTTCGCAGCCTTGTCTGGGCGTGTGTAACAGTTGCTCTGCATACCAAATTGCCAAATACCAAATTTCATATGAACTCACATAGGCTTATGCCAAATAAATACTTCTTTAGCATTACGACTATAAGCGGCGGGTCACAACATCAGGATACAGTTACATATAAAAGTCTTATATTATAATAATACAAAACAAAAAATTATCAACGTTGCGGTCAACTATCATGCAGTGCTTTTGTATAGTTAAATGAGGAGTCAAGGCCACAAACTTCGTTAGAAAAGAATAGCCCAGAGAAGTAAGCACATTACACATTCTCGCTATATCTGTAACTGTGAAATGTCAAAAGCTACGAAAAAAATTCATTTCATTGTGGTATCATGGATCTATTATAGCCAGAACCCCTCCTACGTACCCGTCACCATACACTCAGTTTTTTTCCAATTTCAAAGACTACAAACAAATAAGACTTTTTGAATTGCTTTAAAAGACGTCGCATGCGTGGTTTTTTTTTCATTAATATTAATGATAATGAAAATTAATTTTAAGCGATTATTATTAATGTTTTCCATTATTGCACTCCTTTAAGGTGTGTTATTATTATTATTATTCCTATTATAAATTATTTAGCCAGAGAAATCTAAGCCTAATCTAAGCCTAAAGTCCTAAAGCACTAGCATCGAAGGCTATTGGCTTTAGGCGCAAGATGTAATGTTGCCTTGTGCTTAACAATTTTTACTTTGATTTATTAAAATATTTTGGGGCTTTTACATGTTAAAAATAAGTCTTAACAAAAATAAAGAAGAAGAGAAAGCGTGGCAGTTCTCGCAAAACAATCGTTCCTTTTGCTTGTCCTCTCTCACCGCAATTTCACCTCTAAAACAACAAAAATACAAATTTTCTAAACGTATGACTTAAAAGTTGACGGCCATTAGACGGCTATTTTTTTGAGAGATTGCTTCAGGTCGAATTTTTTTTTCTTTTTTTTAGAAAGATTTGCTCGAGAATCGCCCATGGTAACGCCAAATAGTAAATGATCGCAAGAGAATTTTATTTGGAGGTTACAGGTAAAATTTCCCGAATTCGATCGAATTATCGAGACAACGGCACGCTAAACACAGAAAGCTTCATGCAATTGATTTGTGGGCTTTGAATTTATTCACTGGCGTTGCAAGATTACATGGTTGACATTCTTCTCATCTCCAATTGCTTTTGATACTTGCCAAGTTCCTGTGCATCCTACACAACAAACGCGCCCCTTTCGTTACTTTCACTTCTTCAATTTGTTGCATTTTGGATAAAAAAAAAAACACGAAAAAATTCAAAAAATTCTACTATTCCTTAAAAAGCCAATTAACTTATTTTAAAAACATTACACAAGAACATTATAATTGACCAATGTCGACCATTGCATAGCCTATACCACTTCAGCGGATGCAGTTGTTGGCCAACCCGTAATTTTCATGGAAACCCGGATATTGGAAAGTTGGATTCTCCTCCACATAAGAATTTGCATTTTGTGATAGCAACTACATATGTTGGGGTCTAAAAAAAATAGACCCACCTGATCCAAATTCCCTATCGTTAATTTTTTGGCTGACAGGCTACGACGAATTAATTTTCATCATGAAATATTAAAAATAAACCTTTTTCCGAAGAGCTCACTACTCATGAAGTATCTTCGGGCCAAGAAATAGACTCGTGTGGTAGAAATTACGTCCACTTAATTTTTTTATTTAATTACCGTCGTGAGCAAATTTTCATCAATAAAAAATTAACAATTAGGCTTTTTTGGCATATAAGGGTTTACTTTTCATGAGAATCCTTATATGAGATAGTATCCAAAAAATACGTGGTCCAAATTCGATAACGTAGATTTCTTTGCCAAGTTGCTATAATGAGCCATCTTTCACATATGAGCGGGGTTCCAAAGCCGGTTCAAAGTTTTCACATCAATTTAAAATGCCGAAATACTACAATTCAGTCACCAATGCCGGCAAATTTTGAAAATTGCAACTTTTTTTCCATATAATGACTGTTCAGAATAGGGCATTATATAGGGAGCGATAGAAAAAGTACACCGAGCCAAATCATTTTCAATAGCTTTCGCCCTTGGGCCACAGTACGTCTGTGTGCCGAATTTCCTTAAAATATCTCAAAAATTGCTTGTACCTTGAACACAAAAAAACATGGGTAAACATTAGATGGACAGACGGATAGAAAGACTTTGATCGATTTAGAAAATGCTTCTGAATCGCTATGTAGTAAAAGGTGGGTGTACCTTAAGCCCTTCTGGGTGTTACATACGGCCTTACGAACTTAATATATACCGTACCACAAGTGGTGTAGGGTGTATTAAAGATTCCTTAACTTAGTTTCGAACCCAGTGTTACTGTTATCATTGGCGAGATGCATTTCAATTACGTAGCTACAAGTCATCACTTTAACGTAAATTTAAAAGAAATTTTCTATTTAAGCAGAAGTCGTTGAAATCTAGTTGACTTAGTTGCCGTATAACTTGGCAGTTAGTATATCAGACATTTAACCGGAAGGCACAGGTTCAATTCCTGTTGCGATATACCAAAAATTGTGCTTTTTTATAGACGCGACATATGATTGCATGCGTGTAATGTTCCAATATCTGGTTGTAGGTTTTAAACAAAAAAACAAACATTTTTTTCTTGTTTTCAAACTTAACGAAAAATGAGAATTTTTTACAAGACAAATATTATTCCATATGTCTTCAGTAACCGCATGTTCCGCCGTTTTTTCATAACCCAGTGGACAATAAAGTTGATTTAACGATATTTGCTTGCATGTCTGTCGTGTGTCCAGGTTATGAAATCTTGATTTCATCTTTTAAATTTCCTGAATGAACGAACAAATTTCATCGAAAATTTCTCTCTCTCTTATTCTCTTCAAGTCAAGTTCGAAAATGATCAGAATGGTTCCTTGGGTTCTCCGGCGATTATGAGTTCACCTTTTCCCTAAGTTGTGGCTGCAAAATTTAATTGTTTTTAAGTCTTCTAACTGCGTGTATTTCTCTAAAAGCTTTTCATAATTTATTTAATGCTATATCGATAAGTGGAACCAAGCTATCGCAACGCACTTGTAGGAAATATATTTTTCCTAACATTAAAATCAAATCGTTGAAGACAAACGCGTTTGCATACGGACACGTTTGCATAATATTATCAGAAAAACATCGCCAGTTCTATCATCCACACTACTCGCACGTTAATCCTAACCCAGCTCCACCTCTATATCCAGTCAACATCAAGAAAAGCAAGATCAAAAGAGAGATTTGCAAGAATCTCGCTCGGATATACTATTGGAACATATCAGTGGATTCGTAAAAATACTACTCCTCCGGTATGCAATTGTGGACCACATCGTACGATTAAACACGGACTTTGTGAATGCTAAAGCCTTTCTAATATTCGAAGATTACTTTTCAGAGGATCTAAGCCTATGTTTGAAAATCTGGGGAATACCTTTAGATTCTTTTCGTTTAAATTAATTATAATAAAAATATTATCGAAGAGTAAAAAAGTAATTAACAGTTGACCAGAACTTCTTCTTACTGATCAAGCAAACATTAAAAAAATGAATACTCAACCATTTTATTCTAAACCGTAAGCGAACTTTTAAAGCGAATCAACTGAAGTTTCAACTTCACCTTACATCAGTAAATTATTAAAATTTCGGTATAAATAATGAATGGTTAGATCCACAGACGATCGATAAGCGACGAATATGGCTAAATCAAATCTCCTTTTCACGTTGACCAAGACATCCAATTCTTTACATGGTTCCTCCATTATCGCCTATCACTTTTAAGGTTATATCATGACATGGATTTTTTATCATTAATGATCCATACGCTACATGCACCCTATGTATCACAAAGGTGAGTTGAGTTTTGTGCGTTTTTGTCCGTCCACCCGTAGACAGGGTGCGTCCAAATATTCGTTTATTCACTTTGCGTGTCGTAATTTTCGAATTATTTTAATGAAATGTAATATTTTGACTTAATTTGAACCAAAACCGAATCATTCGTTCTACAATGCGGTAAAGCGGACTAATGAGCATAAGCCTTTTTTTACCAGATGATGGTGAGAATTCCTTACAGTACATAAAAAATTTGAAAAGTTTTATGGCGTGACATTTTGTGAGCACTTGGTTTAATTGCACAAAGTGACATAAACCTGTATGTACTAAGTCTGTGAAAGTTCCTAGACGATGTGCGATATTTTCTGAAAGGAAATCTGAAGTTTTCAGCGAAATTTTTTTTTTTTTTACTGGATTTAAATTATTCTATCAATGGATACCTTCTCTTCAGTATTTATTCAGTCTTTTGTCTGCATGTTTAACGTATCCGCATGGATACATGAAACGCATATATGATGAATGTATAATTTTTTTTTTTTTTTGCTACGCGAGCTGGAGGTGGAAATCTTCAAAAGATATTGTTGGCCCGTCCCAACAGTATGGATCCAACAGTTCGCGATCCTTGACGTCTACCTATTAAACCTTTCCCTAATATGAACGACAACTCTCTTCCGCGGGACCATCGAGCATAAGGTATTATTTCGCGCAGCTTCTAGGTCGCTATTATATCGCTTGTTGTGGTGGGACCTTAGTCATCTTCCCTTATTGGATTCCACTACCTCTACTCTCCACCCTGTGCCTTTGTAAACATCAGAGCTCACAGAGCACGTTTGATACAAATCCATCTACAGCGTTCTAAATCTGCTAACTGTCAACCATATCGTTGGCTATACTTTCCGACTCCCTTCGGGGCCGTCCCCGCTTGAACCTTACACAACGAAATATTGCGTGATAAGTGTCCTCCGTCGGCTTAGCTCCGGCGCAATGTTGAGATGTAGTGTCCGACTTTGTGCAAGTACTTCTGGGAGCATCCATGGAGAGTTGGAAACAGTTTGAGATACAAATTTGTCCAGTTATAAGTTCTGTCGTCGCATTGCACTAAAATCGGTGTGAAAGCGAAGGTCAACCTGACCTTCGCCGTTCTTTCCCAACGCAATTGCCATGTTCTTGTTGAGATAAGCCCCCCAGCCTTTCTTATGACGTCTGAGGCCTGAGTGTGTATGTATGTATTAACAATATTAACTCCTAATCGATCAATGTCGTCATGTAAACCCTTTAAACAGAATTGAACTTTCATTAGTGCATCGCTTGTTCTGTAATATATTTACAAAAATTAATTCATTGAACTAACAAAACTGTTTCATTATCTCTCCTTTAGGAGGAACGGCATTGAACTGTACTGTAATAATTTTTAGTTTAAAAAGTACCTAAAATATCGTAAAAGAACATTTTTTTACATAGTTAGAGTACTTCATACAAATAAATATCTTATGTGTAACAGGCTAACAAATATTCGCATAAAACATAATTAAACAGAATTTTGAGTCGTTGATTAGGTGGCTCGAAAAATAGAAAAACCAATAAACAATACACAATAACAGCCACTTCACTTCACTTTTAAACGTTAAACTTAAGTAGCACTTTATCGATAAAGTGATTATACATTCATATCGTCATAATGCTCTTTAGCCATTCCATTGTGGCAATTTAGTCAGACGATGCTTTTAAAGTCGCCATTTAAATTTTCGGCCATGCCTTGTGTCTATAATTGGTTGGTGGTTGTTATTTCCACGCACTATATAACTTAAGAGAAGCCTTCGTTATCAAAATGCTTTGGCAACATTAAAATCCTTTATCCTGTGTGCTCAATAAACGCATTGAAGGGGTGAGTGAGCACAATAATTACGTGTTTGACGGTGAGTGAGTGAGTGAGTAGAGTGGCGGTGGCAGGGTATGATTTGTCGCAATCAAATTGTTGTTGATGGTAAACGTTTTGATCGCATCTAACGATGCCAAAATGTGTTGGAAGGCAAACAAAATAAAAAAAGATGATTTAACTAAATTGGGGTTGTTTTCCGCGCATTATTTATCCTCCCGGGGACTTATTTTACTTATTATAAGACAATTTCTTTTGCTTTTCTTTAAATCTCTTCTCTCTGCTGTATCTAACCAGTAAATTGGCTGTACGTTCAAGCATCTCGTTGTTACGATTACTATTATTATTATTATTATTATTATTATTATAAGGCACACGCGGCATGCACATATGCGAACAGGAACGGGAACTGAAATTGCAAACGTAATGTCGCAGCATGAGCTGAAATTATTTAAATGGCGTATAATAATGGCAGCGGGAAACAAACACAATGGCAGTTAATAATGACAAGGGTAATAAAATGTGAATTGCGTTGTCATTCTGCTAAAGGAACATTTAGTTGCTGCTCTTATTGTTATTGTTGCCGTTATTGTTGTTTTTGTTATTCCTTCTTTCCCGTAATACAGTTGTTGTTTTACTCTTATTGCAAGAAAAATCTTGCTGAAGGCTGTTGCAGTAGCGAGTTTTAATGAAAACTTCTACGACTTCACTAAGGAAATTGCACATCTCTATATATAGATAGCATGCCACCAACTGAATAGTTGCAAATTTTATAAAGAACAGTGGGCTTTAAAAGCAAAAAGAAAAAAAAAAAAAAACAAAATGCAAATCATTTATATAAAATTTAAAAATATATAAACTTGTAGTTTATATGTAAATTTATATTGAATAATGAGATTTTAATCAGTGGAGACTATAGGTTAGTGTCCTTTTTAACTTATGGTAGATTAAAGGAAACCTCTGGAAATTTACCTCGAATGTAGTAAAACTGAGGGAAACTGTGAAAATAATTCGTTTAAAAAAGTTGGTCTAGAAAGAATCGCATGGATAAGCATGGATACGTTGTATAATAGCTTACACCTTGCAGAGAGAGGCGCATTCACTTGGGGAATTTAAATTGGACATATGGACTGCCGGCAAATGCTTCGCAAAAAGGTACTTCATAAGAGACAAGACCAACTTGGTTAGGAAGATTAAAATCGATTATAAAACCACTGTATACACTGCAAAAACAGACCGCGTAAAATAATATCGTGTAAAAAAGTATATAATCATAAAAATATTCCGATATAACCGATGTAATAAGCAGTTTAATTGTTATATAAGATCCCGTGCAAAAAAAGTACGACCTTTAGGCGTAAAAGTAGTAGTTCACGGCATTCCGTGTAAAAAAAGTACGATCTTAACGCGTAAGGGTCGTAGTTCACTGCAGTTCTTAGTCTTAGTTGTTAGCCCTTTGTCTGGCTAATGACGAAGACTCTCCTTTTTGCCAATTATAGGTTCACTGTTATCTTCCTGCTTGAAAAAAGTGCTGGGAAAACGTATGACGAGAATGTATTTTAACTCAATTACTATAGTTCCGAAGAGATGTTACAACGAAGAATAAAAGTGAAATAAATTGATTCTATTGCTTTCACGATGATTTCGCTTTCACCCCTTTTTTGGCTTCAAATGCTTTCATTAAATGCTCGTTTAATATTTCGTCCTTAAAAATATTTTCGTTGCTTCTCTTCTTTTTTTTTTCATAAAATATATATACATTTAGGTGGGTGCGTGTGTATATGTTTTCCTTTCATATATAAAATGCTTAAAACTTCTCTTTTTTTTTTTTTATTTTGCTTCCGTTTATTACAGCATAAATAACAAGACAATCAGGCAGCTTTTGAAACAATTCATTTATTTTATGACTGCCAAAAACAAAATTACAAATTATCGAGAAGGGAGGGAAGAAGTATAAAATATATCGAAAATACAATAGTTTTGCGCTTAGCTCAGTTCCAAATAAAATTACGGTTAGAATAATAAAGTAAGATGGCGTCTAATGTAATGAAATGATGAGGGTTTTGCTGCTATTATTAGTTACTTTGATGGGAGGGGGATTCTTCTTACATAATATTCGAAACTGGTTTTCCTAGCCTGTTCTTCCTTTCTCTCGCTCTCTCGCCATCTCGCCCTCTCGCTCTCGCTCTCGCTCTCGCTCTCTCACGCTTCACAGGCTCTCGACGACCTCATTCATTAGAAATCAAAATCTAATTTACGTATAATAAAGTCTTCCGTTATTAATTTGCTACAAATCCGTTAGACATTATGAATGGACATAAAAAGGAAAAAAAATGAGAGAAGAAGATTTGAATGGTAATAAGCATTACCGTAAATATGAATGGGGTGTATGGGGTGTTTACTGCTACGCGTGATCATGAGAATGGTGGTGTGTTAGAGCCGTTGCTTTACTCGGGATTTTGTGGTTTTCCTTCCGTAGCTTAATTTTATTTTTATTTTATTTATTTATTTATTTTTTTTTGTTTTCGAATGGACCTTACAACTGCTTTTAACATCTATTTCATTTTGTTAAAGTTGACGGCTGACAGTTAATGACGATGAAGATAAAAAATAATTTCTCTTTTCACAGTTTCGATTAATCAGCGATTTTGTCAATTATTCAATTACTCTTTTCTTTTTTTTTTTTTTGCTTTTCGCTCTTAAAATGGAGATCACCCTTATCGAAAATGAGATTGAAATTGCTAGGAATTTTGCAAACAAATCCATTATTAATCATTGTGTAGATCGCCATATGGAATGTTTCCATTTTTCTAAGAGCTATTTATAAAGAAAATTAATTACAATTTTTTCATGTTACCTCTAAATACTCTTGCAACTCTTCGATGGTGTGATGATGAATGTGATTTCACGTGGTGAGTGCCAAATGTGTGACTTTTTAACAATCCAAAAATACTTTGTCGCTTATTTAAGTCCATTAAGTCCTTAGGGAACATCTCCATGTTGTAGATCTTACAGAGAAAGACTGAATTTATTCGGAGTCGTTCCTCGTGGCCTGCTAGATTGCTTGGCAAAGAAAAGAAAAGAGAAAAACAAAGCATACATATTCGGGGAACATATCTATGTAAACAAGACACGAATACCATGATGTCCTGATATATAAATAAATCGTGATCGGTTTGTGTTAAGGAAAAAAGCGCTAATTCCAAGGGCATAGCAAAAGCCGGTAAAAAAATACTTGTGTTCAAAGTACCGTTCATCGTTAACCACAGATATATTCTGTGCTTCTTAACAGAAAGTATTTGCTGGAAAACCCCTTCACTGGGAAAAACTGAGCAACCAGACAATAGGGCGGTTGGGTTGTGACAGGATTATTTTGTGGATACATTTCAAGTTAGTGCCGCTTACGGAGGACTTTTGCAATATGAGGCCGAGTGTCATCATACTGAATCTCCAACTCGTAACCGTCTTGCAGGTTTTTTTTAAACATCTTCGTACAGTACAGTAGTGTGCATCCAGTTGTTGGTGGCATTCCTCCATGACAGGTTAAAGCAGTTCAGTAGCACAACTCATCCTAGTTAATCTTCTTATGTGGGAACGCCACGCCGTATATACGGCTTTGTCGTCCATGATAATAGTGTCCCTAATTGCATCCTGCATCATGCATCACTTTGTTCTTTCGCTGTCGTATCGGACCCTTTTCAAACAGGATATAAATCGGGTGCCGAAAGAATAACCGATTTTCTGAACCTACCGTAAGACTGAACATACTTCGCAGAGGTGCAATTTTATTATCCTTTGTTATTGAGCAGTACTGTCCATCGAATTAAGCAAAATAGTCAACTCTTTCCGCAGTTTGGTGGTTTTTTCTCTTCTGGCACCGAGTTCGGCTGCTGAATATCCACATTGTGTGGCCTTCAATTAAAGCTGAAGTGTAGAATTTTCACAACTTGTTAAATGGACGAGGAAAAGCTAACTGCTGTCCTTTAGAAAACCAGTAATTATTTGTTTATAGATTTGGCAGTACCCAACTTAATTAGGAAAATCAAAGGCACAACTGCTCTCTGTATTTTCTTCTTTGCCTGAGCTGTAAGAAATCTTCGTTTTTCTGTAATACCCTTCCTCCGTCACACTCAACGGTCGAGTGTAAGTAAACCCTAAGTAAATGAATTTTACAAACTTGATGATATACTGGACGTGTTTTAAATAAATCGAGGCTGTTACCTTCACTATGTCGCAATTGCGGACATAAAAAATAGTTTATAGTCATTTTGGTTATTTAAAATAAAGCAATTTTCTCGAAATGTTGATTATAACGTATAAATTTTCTTACATATATATGTGTATATATATATACTCCACTCCTTGATTTATCTTCAGAGTACAATCTTGTTCTACATTTATACCATAGATTTTTACTAACAAGATATGCGGAAAAATGTAACAAGAAGGATAACAATAACAGATAAAGCGGTTGAAATAAATGTCACAAGTAGCCGAAAATTTTATGACTTTTTAAGTTTTATTAGCTTTGTTTGCTTTTGTGTTCACTAAACTAAAAAAAGACAAACAACAAGAAGTGACATTTTTTTTTGGATTATTATGTTTTGCAGGATATTTAAAATGTTGCTCTAAGAAAAGAACTCTACCAGCGTTTGCTTGCATCTATAAATTTTCGTTCCCTCAGCTACTTGGGTTATAACTCTTTTTTCCTCGGCAATGTGTTAAACTTGAAACTCCCTTGCATCTATCTCTCTGTAAGTCTTGAAAGAGAATTTTATGGTTTTTCTTTCCTCCATGCATCCATCATATGCTTGCGTGAAGATGTGTTAGATATAATTCATGTTTAACTAGCATAATATCTACGACAAGTGGTGTTTGCATTATCTCGGTTTAGTTAAAGAGCTACTGCGCTGTTTGTTTGTACGCTGTTTCATCTCATTTTCATGACTCGATTATAATTTTATGGTTTTGTTATGGCTTTTGGGAAAATGTTAAGGATGACAAATACGGTTTTATGACCTTTCCATTTCGTATGTGTTATACATTTTAATGAAACATTTAAAAACTACTTCTACTTCTACTAGTAGTTAGTTTGCAATTGGTAAACGTAAAGGTCATAAGCCTTTGTTACACTCTTGTTATAAATGAATTATAACACAATTCTTAGATTAACATAATAATGAGCAATACAAAGAATGTGCAATAATTTCAAGAATGGTCTCATTTAAAATTTTCGCTGCCAAGTCATAAAAGACTATTGGCTGCCGCAAGCTAAGCATCCATTTACTCTTTATGGGTCTATACATACATGTATATATACTTCACGTCTTACGTCATTAAATAAATTTGGTAAGTTGGTTGCCTTTTACAAACTCTTTAATAGTAAATGCATTAAATAAAGCAATTACTTATTGGATATGTTCAATGTTCAATGTTCATATCAATAGGCACAAGCCAGTGTCAATGACAAAAGGTGTAATTATACTCTGCACCACTTGTGTATTAAGTTTGTGCGGAAGCATGTAACACGCAGAAGGGCTTAAGATATACTCACTTTTGATTATACCGATCGTTTTGGAATCATTTTGCTTGTCTGCATGTCTGTCCGTCCGATATCTATCGATGTAAATTTGTGTTCACGCTACAAATCGCAATTTTTGAGACATTTTGATGAAATGTAGTACGCTGGCTTGTCTTCATCCAAGGTCATCGGTCGACTTTTGTGACCGCTTCCCTTATAACAACCTGTTTTAAAAAGACTTTGTGTGGAAAAATTTGCAATTTCTAAAATTTCTTGACAAAAATGGCTAACTAATATTTCGGCATCCCAAATTGGTGTAAACTGTTTGGACCAGCTCGGGCAATTTTTTTGAACACCTTCTTATATGACAAAAAAGTCAAATTTTCATTGCTTCATGCCAGACCATAATAGTAATTTAAAATAAAAAAAAATTAACTACATCAAACTGGGACCATCTCGGTCCATATTTTGGATCCTGCCCTGCATAAAAAGTTTCACGAAAATTTTTAGGTTTTAGGGCAGAAAAGTCTTAGTTTTATTACGTTATGCTGAAAATTGATCCATAATGTAAAAGCTAACTATTCTGAGACTTGAACGCATACCTAAATTTTTGAACCTCTCGGCAACAACTATGCTTACGGAAAGTAACGCCTCATTTGCAATATGCGTTTCCAGAACACTAAGTTCATATGAAAACAAGGTGCAATTTTTTATGTTATTTGGGAAAAATAAGAATTGTGTTAGACAATGTGGTGTAGGGTATTAAATAGTTAGCCTAGATCGACTATAATGTTTTCACTTGTTTTTGCTTAGATTTTATTCTACATAACAGCTAAGGGTTGGGTTTGCTAACGAGTTGAGCTTTGTAGATAAACCGGCCGGTGGTAATAAAAATGTTCAACCTTTAAATGTATAATTTTTTTTAAACGTCAAACGAGTATAATCGATATATAAACAGAAAAGCTTTTAAAGCTTTTATACTATAAAACAAACTAATTATGATCAAAAAAATTAGCCTTTTTTAGAAAATTAAAATTTTTCTTTATTTCTATATCTGATTGAAAAAAAGGTAAATATGCGATATAAAGACAACATTTTTTATGGCGTTACAGAAAAGAGAATGAAAACACCATGAGAGTGTACGAATTTTAAAAAACTTATACCCCAATATAAAATTTCCAATTAAGTAAAATTTTAAGTATTCCTATAGCACTATCTCGCTTGGAACGAAGAACGATTTGACATTGCTTTTGATAAAATCAGGGCCCGTGTTCATAGGTGTCGATATCCAGCGAGTTCGACCGTGAATTTAATCTATTACCTGAGAGCAATTTTGCGATCGAAAGGTTTCGACAAACCTAACTTTACTACTCGTTACAATGAGTCATCTATGAGCCATGCGCAGGTCCTTGTCACATTGTTTGGTATTCGAACTTTGTATTAACAAGACTAGAAAATATATTTCCTAATATTCCTTTAATAAGGTCGCGCGAAGCTTATTATTCGAGTAGTACAAAGGTTTTGCAAGCAAAAAGACAAAATGAAGTACATTTTTGCAAAGAACTTGGATCTATAATACCAATGCAGTTTTTTGATGTTCCAATGACGAGCAATTCACACAAGCAGTTAAACATGTAAAGAATGTACGTAGTACACGTATTACGAACCCTGGCTACCGCTTCTAAGAGATAGAGTTTTCGCTCAGACTTTGTGCTAAGTGTGTAAGTAAATGTGGCTCGCTTGCCGGTGACGGTATTAAAATTTTATTTTATTCGACAGAAGCGAGTTCAATATCAATTCGTAGTAGACCTGGATCCATCCTAGACCGTGACCATGAGTATATGTATCCCTCTATTCTCTTCTCCTCTCCACCTATACGGGTCGACAGATGAGTTTACAACTATTTGCCATGAATAAAAGAGCGATTAGGAGGGGGAACTTGCCAAAATAATTCTTTATTGAATATGGACATGTGTCTGTATATATACATTGGCAGTAGGATTCCGTCCATTCTAAGTTATGAGTCATATCACTGAACTGTTCGCAATTCCTACAAGAGTCAAGCGACATTGATATAGTGTTCAAATAACATTTTTTATTGGATATATTCATGTTCAATGGCCAATCGTTAATGGATTGCAAGCTCTAAGCGTATATTTTCTTTTGTTTTTGTCTTACACGGGTTGTATCAAGAACTACGCGGTCCATTAGTGGGTGCGAGGTATATAACAGAGGCAAATGACAGTGAATGTTGAAATAAATTTTGATGAAACATGTGTTAGGTCAATTGTCATCCCATCGCCAAAAGCCTTCGTCCATCTTAACCAATGACTACATATTTGAATTGGTTCCATCCCACAGAAATCGTAGATATATATGGCGCATTTGGACAGATGACTCGGTTATGTATCAATTGGTAATGAACGTGACTATGAATGTAGCTATTAGCAAAAGGGCTTTTGCACTTATATTCAATAATAGAACTAAATTGTGAAATTACAGTTAAATTGTTTGAAAATTTAAGATTCATTGTTACACATACGTTCCAGTATGAATAGTAACACCCTGCGATGTGATAACATCTTTTATTAAAAACCTGACGCCATCTATTCTATTCTATTGTATTCGAGAAAGGAAAATGTTCCTTTATTGTGTATGTGTGTATCATCCTTTTGTTGCAAACACATTGCTATTGATTATGATGATTCCACTTAAAACTCATTTATATCCATTTTATTTTTATTATGATTTACTTTTGTCCCTTGTTGTACTGTTAGAGAAACAAAAATGAAATTCTTCTTTTTATTTCATTTCATTCCGTTCCAAATGATTGGATAATTGCAATTATTTTGTAGAAAACACCCTTAGACCATCCTTTCCACGCATCCATCCTATCCTATATACACTTTCGTATGAAAACAATTCAATTTAAACAGTTTTTCCAATTAATTGAATAAGAAAAACAAACTTAAGAAAATTTCGTTTCGATGAAGGGTAACAGTGATGAGTAAAATATTGAACACAAAACATAAAGTAAGTTTCTCATTTTATACTACAACAAAAGCCTAAGAAGCAGGTCTGGGTATGTTGCATGGGCATCATTGCTTTAGTGTGTGTTTTCTTCTACTGCAATATTTCGTTTTAAAAGGTGTTTATTGCTGGCATTTATCGAGGTCGTTTATTCCGCTCGATATTAAACAAAATATCACCACCCCCACCTCCGCCCACGTATATCTTTCTCCCTCTATTGCATTCCTGCAATCAAGAAAAAGTTTTAAACCCATTTTTCCTTAAGATGTTTGCATAAATTTTAATATTAATTACTAATCGTTTAAAGTGAGTCCGTACTCAGCTTATGTATCGCAATATCAAACGTGAAAACAAAAAACAGTAAATACTTTCACATCACTGTATATGCATATAGCGCATGCATCATTATCAACATTTTTGTCTTCATTAAAATAGAAACGTTTGCTGTTAAAATGTCTTCTGTTTTTTCTAATTTTTTTTTTGTTTTTTCGCTCGATTATAAATTTCTAAACAATGGAAAATTTGCCAAGTTTTTCCTTTGTTTTCCTTTCGAAAAACGTTAAAAACTCAAATAAACGTTTGTTACCGCTTACTGTAATGCAATGGTATATTAAGTTTGTACGGATGTAAGCGACACCCAGAAGAAGCTTATCTGTCTGTTTGTCCGGCCGCCCGCTTTTTTTTTTTTGACAAACGCTATTGAAAATTTTTCGGATTGGATCGCTTTTTCGACAACTTTGCGTTTATTTTGAAAATTGTCTTCAGCGAAATGCTGTAGGGTGTTTAACGGCGGGCCGTATTCCACGTGTAGTGTTTTAGTTGTTCTCTTTTTTTTTTGTTGTCGTTTATTTTGTAAGAATTTTAACAAAATTGTGAATATATTTGTTAAAAGAAAATTACATCATGCTGTGTATGCTAAGGCTCGTAGTTGCTGTTATAGTACCGAAGCTGTAACTGCTGTAAGGTTGTGCTGCTCTACTGATTTTCTGTTGCATTTGTGATATTTATTAGCAAATAAATGGATATAAACGTAGATTTCTATATACATACGTGTAGATATGATTTCGTATATAAGTGAAGCAATCTAAAAAGTACTAAGCCTAATAATAGAGATGGCATATAATAAATATTAGACTTTTTAAAGGCTTAATACATTTTAGATAACATAATGTAAATACCAGTTGCTTAAGAATTTTTCCTATAAGGTTTCAATCTTTTGCACACACACGCACACACACACACATAGACGCAGACATACTTATTAAAGAACACACGCCACGGGTGTTTTATAGTTTTTGACACCTTTCCTACGTTTTCTTTTTTTCGTTTTTCATTTTTTATTTTCTCAGTTTGGCTTAGGTCCACACTACCATTGTGCATATATAGCATAGTATAGTATGGTATGTATGTCAAGAAGTACTTTTATTATTCTGACCCTATTGTATGTGGTTATTGCAATTTTTAGCATATATTTAACTGCATTGTCGTTGTAGTTGTTGTCGGTAACAAACACCTTTGCCTTTTCTCGCTTTTGAGTCGATTGATCATTTGTTAGTTAGTGTTGGCTTTTGTTTTGTTAAACCTCATAGTAGAATGCACATCAGAAAACAGAAGAAACAAAAAAGAATTTAATATGGTTTTCAATTTACAAAACGGCGAACAAGAGATATTTTGACCATATATTGTTGTTATTGTTCTTGTTGCTCTTCTTGTAGCACAACATAACATTAAACAATTCCTGTCCTGTTAATAGAATTCTTTTTGTTTTTCTCTTTATTATAAATTTCAAGTACTTTACTTACGGTTTGTTGTCTCTCAACGGGGGTGGAAGAATATGCATATGCGATATAATATTTATTATATTTTGTTTTCACTGTCAAGCTGTGAGTACTGTATCTTCATTTAGTCTTAATTGCAATGCAATTGTTTGCAAATTATTAGGAAATTAACTGATTTATTGCATTAATATAAAGTTATACGGTTGCTGCAAACGCACGAATAGATCGCATAAGCGATTTCGAGAACCGTGACCTGTCCTTTTTTTTTGTCTGGGCTCATTATAGATACGAAAAAAAAGAAAAAAAGTATCAGATGAAAGTTTATTTTAAAGCAATGAAGCTCGTCAAGGCTGAGAGCCGCACTCGCTTGTATTTAAAGAAAGAACGTCCGCCACGCAAGTTAAGTACAGAAAAATCGTATTAGTTGGTGTTCATTATAAAGCGCGTATGGGAAGATGCACGGAGAAATGAGCAGCTACATCGACAGTGAGGAGTAGGAGCAGATCGGTGGTCAAAGCGACGTGCGGGCAGGAGAGGGCTATGGCCAGATAGGTGGAGACTCGCACTAATTCTTAGGTGAGCAGTTAAGACTGATGGCTTGCCAGACAATTAGGAAGACGAGGAATCTAGAATTACATAGTGATTACTAATGATCGTTAAGGACCCACACCGGGTTGCATGTCGTAGAACGTCTAATTGACAACGCGCTAACTCTGCGCCTAGTACAAGCAAAAAAAATACACGGTCAGATAGACAGTTAGACATAGGAGCGGGTAGATAGACGAAAAGCCGAATAATCGGTTGAATCGATGATCAGATAGAACGTCAGATTGGTATAAGCAGCGAAGCAAACTTTCAAATGTGAACTTAAACAGATGGTGAGATATTAAAAGCTTAGGTGAACCGTCAGACAGACGGTCAGCGGAGGGCCAGACAGATGATTGAACAGATATTCGGGGAATTGGTTAGATGGCGGAGTGGAAGGGCATAAGTAAAAGTGTACAAAGTTGCATGTGAGCGGGGAACGGCTGTATATCTAACGAGAGATGAGACAGACAAGCTAACTTGTGGGTGGTTGCGAATAAAGAGGGATAAGTGTTAAGTGAATAAATGGTAAATTCAGTAGGCTCCACAAAGGATGTATAGGAAAGTATATGAACGTTTGAGGGACTAATGGAAGAAGAGAAAGGCAGATGGAAGAGGGAATAAAGAGGCGGATTAGCTGCTATGGTTAACAATCTAAAAGTGAAATGTGCTCCCCAGAGTTATAATGGATAAAAAATTTATTAAACGCATAATTACTGCTTAGTAAGTGCATCAAGTATGTAAGCAAGTAGCAAACATCTTTTTTGCTGTTTACTGTCGTATTGATCTGCCAGAGATCGATTTCTCTTTGTCTGCCATTGATGAAAAGCGAATTTTTAATTGCACCGCAATACGGAAAATAAATGTAAATCTCGAATGCTTTTGAAATAAAGTGTTAATTGTTTGAAAGGATCGCGGTTTGCCGTTGTTAGGTTTTAGTCCGCAACAAATTCCTGAACGAACGCAAACACACTTTTTCCTCATTGTACTTGTATTGAATATAAATTTACTTGAAAATTTAAGTTAATAATGGAAAAAATCATAAGGCGCTAAGTCGACTCATAACATAAATTTAGTTTAAATAGATAAACTGTCAAAATTGAACATGCAGACCAGATCATTATCAATTTGAACATGTGCCAAAAAAAAAAAAAAAAATTTATAATTAGACCAATAGTTGATCGACGTTGTATTGCCGGCTAAAAGCAACTACAAACAATTCGAGACAATGGCGTCGCACACTGAATGAAGTGAATGGCAGGCAAAAGCAGGCCGTTACACATTCTGTGAACGTGTGACGACTAGTGGGGCAACAAATACAAAATGAAAATATTGTTGTTAAGATAATTTATGGTTTTAGCGAAATCATTTGCACAGAAATTACACTCGCGTTAATAACAGGAAGGCAATACACATGAATAAAAATTACATTTAATTAAATTCTGTTTTATATATAAATTTAAAAAAAAAAGTCATTTACAAAACGATATGTTTAGAATATTTAATTAAGAAAATATTAATAACTTTTTTAATTAAAAATTCAATTCGAAAAATTAAGAAAACAATTTTCAAACGATAGATATTTCGAAAGAATTCTTCCTACAATTTCCTACAGTAAAAATATCTTATCAATATTTTCCACAAAATATATACTTCGTGCTTAAATGCAGCATTACATTGTTGACACTGGGACATACTCATACTTTAGAAAAAGGTAAATTCAGTTCTGGGATCTCCACCTTAAGTGATTCTGCCTCTAAGTTCACCTTTTGACAGAATATTCTCCTTGAACGGTGGCATTTTCATTCTTGGTTAGGTCTCCAACTCGATTTGAGATCCTTATTAACGCATCATAGATTTGAAGAATTAAAATATTCGTCGAAAAAAAAAATTATAAAACATTTAATTTAATAAAATTCCTTCCCATTCTTATTAGCATAATAAGTAAGAGTACAGATGGCTTTAGCCGATTACTTGGTCGGGTAGTTACCTAGTCGCCCATTGTCTACACATACGAATCAGATAAGTGAAAAACAAATGTGAATTTTAAACGTTTGAAGGCTCAGTATTTTTGAGATAAACTACTGTCCACTCGGGGCCATTTTAAAATCCCGTTTAGATATCAAAGCCCTGCAAAGAGTCCATGAAAACAAGGCTACGATCCATACAAGTCCTGGTTTGCAGTGCAAAATAAACCGATGGCCACCTTGATCGCACATCCAACTTGTTTGTGTGTGCTTAACATAACTACATGGTAAATCTGAAGATTTAATCTAAGAACCTAGTATGTGCTCTTAGCCTTCTAATTTTGTTTGTAGAAAATGTTGCAATTCTGACAGCAAGTGACATAGGGACTGACTATCGCACGGATGTGGTCCTTAAGTCCATTAACTACAAGTATGCATTAATCCAAGCCAATTTAACCGCACGCATTCGATGATCAGTCCATCTCTCAACAATACATTGAACTCCTTAAGATTTCAAATGAATATTTAACTGTAACCATCCGTCCCCAATATATCGATCGATTTGTATATACGATGGTGATGAATTCGTAGCTTACAAAGTATTTCCTTTGTTATAAAAGTGCCAGTTGCTTGATTCGGAGCATTTTTGTCTCGATATTTCAAATATTTCTACAAAGTTTTGCTTCAATAAATGCTACATATTGTAAAAAAAAGTTTTATAACTCGTATGTGTGTTTGTGA
This sequence comes from Glossina morsitans morsitans, assembly GCA_001077435.1. Lineage (NCBI taxonomy): Eukaryota > Metazoa > Arthropoda > Insecta > Diptera > Glossinidae > Glossina > Glossina morsitans. Next base: position 41,172 of record CCAG010012100.1, read on the forward strand.
GAACCGACTTACAATGAGACATAAATTGACTCTAACGAGACCTTCAATTAATATTTATCAGTTGTTTCTTTTTTATTATGACCAATCACTCGGAGAATGCCCCCAATTCATGCAACACCATGACGGTCAGAAAGAAGTGAACGAAGGAAAAGACTTCGGGACGAGTGTCATGCCTTTATCGATGGAGCATTCATTTTAGCTACGATCACCGAAACCTTAAAGCGCTTTGCTTTTGAGCATACGATCATTGAGTTGTTAGTTGCGTTTCTTACCTACTACTCAGACGGATGATTACAAGTGTTACAAATGGAGTGACAAATTTAGCAAGCTACACTCGGTTGTCGCAGGAACAAGGTTTTCACATGATCTCTTTTATATATATGGATAAATTAGATCAGCCATTCATGGACATCCTCTAGGCATATAGGCACGGTGGTGGTCTAGAAAGATAACAACTAAGAGGGAAGCGAAGAGCAAAAAGAGACACTAGTGTTGGTGTATGTTCGAATCAGAAGTGGCAATATTTGCAAAATCTGGATATTAAAGGAAGCTTTTTCCCATTGTTGATATAACCCCTGCATGTAAGCTGAAGTTCCTCGCAAAAGCGAATATAATTAGTAGCATATATTAAGACACACATCAAGAAAAAGAATAGACGCAACTGTGTTCTTATTTCCTAAATGAATTGCGAAATTTATGCAAGCTCCACTATACCCTTTCCGCAAGTTTGAAATCATTTTTTGTTAGACAATGGTCTCCCTATATAAACATAACCTTAATCGCGCAAAAATTTTGTTTTAGAAAATTTCTGAAAATTGAAAACCTCTCGATCTCTATGGTTGCTCTTATCCAGCACACTATCTAACCACATATCTGTACAGACAGATTCCTTCAAAAAAGCTTTCATTTAAACTAATTGATTTTATTATATTTAACAAGATCTAATGCTGCCACAGGAAACACTTTTACTTATTTTCAATAATTGAAAATCCATTTTTAAATAGTAAACCAATTAAATTATCATCCTCTCAACTAAGACATCGTTTGATTAGAGATTCAAGCAAACAAAGAGAAAATTAAACACAATTTTCCGTTTGAAATACCAGCAGGCAATATCGACTGCGGTAAAGACAACAGCAGCATCAGCAGCAGCACCAGCAGCGGCATTATAAACATTAGCACCATTTTCATGGAAAACATAATTGAAGCAAATGAGATGCGACAGATATGATATGCATATATGCTGGAGTCTATACATCTATACATATACATTATTTCGTCACAAAGGGATCGAAGTATATATATATATATATATATGCGCCCTATGTATAATAAACTCTAAACGGAGAGCAGTGTTACCACCAGACTTTAATATGTTCGAGAGAAATCGTTTATGAAAATCAATTATAATGACATGCAAGGAAACGAAGTTAACACTTAAAGTAGTTTGAAGGCAATGAAAAAATGTAATACTTCTTGCTTCTCGTAGCCTAAGAGGACCTACGATCTAATGCAGAAAAAATATTGGAAATCATCGAAATGATTGCGAGACAGTAAAGAGGACTTGATAAAATGCTTTCCTATTTTTTGTTCGAGGACGTATGTCTTTTGTTCTCAAAGCAACCTGATTTTGAGTTGGTATGTCTGGTTGTATGATTCTCTCAGTTCCACTGTTGTTTCACTCCATCCATAGTTTCAAGTAATATAAATTCCCCTTTGGCCAGATTTTTGTTCAAATGGCGATTTTAACTTAAGTTATATATCCGTTTTTGTATATGTGGTTGGCGGGCTTTTTAAGATTTTAATTTTAGCCTTTGCTAAGAATGACCTGAAGTTCGTGAGATTAGTAATACCAGTCGCCGAAAGAATTGACTGTTGTTTGGATATTTGAGAATATTTTTTTGATCAATTCACTGTGACGAGGCAGCGTTTTTTCGTTAAGACCCTAGTGACCCAGATTGTCGTAATGTTTCCACAAAAGCTTTCCACTTTCATGACGTCATGATTTGTGCAATATTTTCTAGTAGAGATGGAAGATGTACACTTAGCCAACCCTAACAAATAATTGTCGATATTACGAGTACAGTAGCGGTAGTAGTGAAGACAGCGAGTTGTGTCAACTGCCCTAAGAGATGGATTCAAGCTAATATCTACGGGCCCAACAACACACTACTGGAAGCTGGAAAATGTATGTTAAAAGGAATGCTGTTTACGTTGCAGCATTACGGCAACACTACCGACAAGAGTTAAACAGAGATAATGAAACTCGTTAATTTGCTTATTGAACTAAATGACGACAACCCATCATGAATGGCAGTCGTTCCTGTGTCCCTGTGCATGTGTGCGTCAGTATTTACTTAGGTTCCTACCATAAAATCGAAAAAAACCAACCAACAATACCAGCAAATCCATATATCGGCAGCAATAAATTTATTTTTAACTAACACATACGCATTTGCTCATCTATTCACATGTGTTCATGGGCATGTGTACGTAGCTATCGGAAGCCATATGCAAAAGAGGAACTTTAACGAGCATAAAATGTAACAACTTTAGAGTTTTAGTAACGCCCATCAAGAGAAATCATTAAAGCAAATATGAGGACTTAAACCTTCACTAAACACGTACACTGACAGAGAGATAGATGCCTTTATAATCACATTTCTGTCGCACTTCCATATCCTCTTGCTGAGGGTGAAGATAAAATCCACACTTACGAATGGTTGCAATTGAACGACTAATGCGACTAATAGTACTCTTTGAAGGCGAAAAAGAGATAGCGCAAGTTACGGATACATAAACGAAGTGAGCGCAAAGAGCATCTACTTCGAGAGGCTTTTGTGTAAGAGTATAAAGAGCGTAATTTATGAAAAATTCCCCTCGCGTATACTTAGTGCTGGAGTAGAGCGTTTGTGGATTATTCTGTCAGCGAGTGTCGTTGAGTAAACACATGCGTTTTAGTAAATGTACGCGTGCGGCGCGTGTGTGTATTAAATGTGCTATTAGTAAAATAAAAAGTGTAAAAAACTATATAAAACCTGTCTTCATATTAAAGTCAATATAAATAAGTTATCTTGAATGTGATTGCAAGAAAAATGTTAAGACAAACTTTCTTTTAACGTCGTTAGAGAGAATACCATGATTGCTTAAACTAGCGTGAATAAATAGTGATTAAGAAAGAGTGATTGAAAAAATTTTTATAAATTGCCACTATAACGGAATTAACGGCGAATTGTATTAAGACGCCCAGCGCTTCTATTTATCAAAATATATTTATGACTAAAATGATTCCGCCAGTACCCACTTCAGCCGTGATGTTGCCAACGCCCAAGCAAAAGATCGGCTTTAGCATTGAGTCGATCGTTGGCAATGATGCTAATTCAGCCAATACCGTCGGCAGCAGTAATGCTGCTCTGATTAATGATTCCCTAAACACTTCGGAGGATCAAAATTCCGCGAATAGTACCAGTAACGGACCCACCTCACCGCCCCAAACTCCTCCTTATAATTTACCAAGTTTGGCTGCATTAAATCATCATCATCATCTATTACCGGTACCACAGGCCGGTTATATGGCCGCTCATCATCTGTCATTTGCCCAACAGCAAGCTTTACATCATCATATACTGATGCAACAGCAGCAGCAACAACAGCAGCAGCAGCAACAACAACAGCATCAGCACACAAATCCTGCAAAACCCGACATTACGGACATTATACAACGTTTACATAATTCAGCGGCCGCAGCAGTTCATTTGAATTCTGCCGCCAATAGCCCGTATAGTCCGCCGCCTCAAACACGTCTTTCACCAGACTCGATATCAAACAGTACCCAACAATCCCAGTTATATCACCATCAATCATCAAACAATAGCTTGAAACGCGAACGTTCTCCGACTCCACAACAGTTGGAGAATGCTCAAAATCCCGCTCATCGCCATCAACCGCCACATACACCGCCAAAATCAGTATCACCGCAATCTTCGCAACCGTCGACACCACCAGCTTCAGCGCAGCCTAATTCAAGCGTAACTGGCAGTCCTAGTTTGGCACAACACTACGGCAAACCAAGTCCAGCTCCTGCCACTTTAAGCAGCCACGGAAGTGTGCCGATTTTAGTACCGGGACTACCACCAGCGAATATAGTAAGACCGTTTCCTATGGGTCCTGGAGGGCCACCACCTCCCCCACCACCCCCGCAACAAGGCATGCCCGACATCAAAGCTTTGCCACCCTATATAAATACCCCGCCAGAATTGCCACCGCATCAGCATAATCCTCATTTAATAGCTGCGGCCCAATTTCAAATGGCAGCCGCTTTGCAGGCGGGGCATGTCTTAGGACCGGCAGCTGCAGCTGCCGCTGCTGCTGGCCTGCCTCCGCATGCTGGTCCGTTTATGCCTGGACCCGGACTGCCGCGTGACAGTTATCCCCTCTATCCCTGGCTACTTAGCCGTCACGGAAGAATATTTCCCCATCGTTTTCCAGGCAGTAAGTATTGGGTTTTTCTTTTTTTACGAAACGTCATAACAAGTTACCAATAAACAAACCTTTCTTCATCGTAACGCTAATCGTGCTTCCTACCTCCTGCCTTTGACTTTCTTATAGATTTTCTATTGCAACCCTTCCGTAAACCTAAACGTATACGTACGGCTTTCTCACCCTCTCAACTATTAAAACTAGAGCACGCATTCGAAAGTAATCAGTATGTTGTGGGAGCTGAACGTAAAGCTTTGGCTCAGTCTCTGAATCTTTCTGAAACCCAGGTCAAAGTGTGGTTCCAAAATCGACGAACCAAACATAAACGTATGCAGCAGGAAGACGAGAAAGGCGGCAATCCTTCCGAACGTAATTCTCAAAATACCAGCTGTGACGAAGACGATGACGAGCTAATCGATATGGAAATGGATGATTGTCCTAGCGACGATGAACATGAATTAGAAGCGACAAATCACTAGCTAGAATATAACGACAGAAGGGACAACACATAACCTCATTCTGTATAATTGTATGTAAATATATGTGAAAAGGGAGTAAAACAAGCCACGTATAGAGAGTTCCTTAAAGAAAGCAAATTAACGCGAAACGTAACGTCAGATGAAGAAAAGCGAAGAAGACATAAATAACAAAAAAAAAAAAAAAAAAAAAAAAAACAGCATAAAGAGAGTGTGCGGTTGGTTGTAAACGGTTTACTTTAGTTCGTTGTGATATATATATTACTTTAAAATCCTAGGTTTCGTAGAAGAGAGAAGAGAGTTTAATAGATTAGAAAAACAAAAACAAAAAAAAAAAAAGAAAGTATAAGCGCAAGCTGAAGCCTATGTTACGCAAATATTAGGAAATTATTTGTTATTATTTCTATGTAAAGCCGCGTAAAAAATTCATTTCAAGACGATGTTGATTGATTGATTGATTTGTGCGTGCGTGTAATTAAGACTTTTAGATAATAATCTAATGTATATAAGACGGTTAGTTAAATGGCTCATATGTAACCACAAACAAACGAACGGATTTTATAAATCTTATGTACATATAAATAATTAATTGAATTAAGTGTTAAGTTTAAGTATAAAATTTAGTAAAATATAATAATAATAATACATTAATAATAATAATAATAATAATACAATAATTGAAAAATTCATTAAAAACAAAATTTTATTCAACAATTCATTTAAACTAATCTGCCTAAGTAATGTCTGCAGTTTATGCCGCCGGTATATCATTTTATGATAGTTAGGATATAATCTGCTAAATTTCTTACTTATTGTTTTCGTCGTTTATTATGAATACACACACACACACACGCACACGCACACACACACTGTCGATAATGGCCAACACATTAATAAACGATAACAAATTGATGATATCAACGACGATGGCGTGATGATGATAATTCAACCCACATACCTATGAGCATACAAATACAAATACACAAATACACAAATACTCATTCGTATTTACAGGGGCAATACACTACGCTGCTTATACACTTGCTAAGACTATGCTTAAGCTTAGCATCGATGCTTATTTTTTTAATATCCTTAAGGCATTTCGCCACTATGGCTAGTTACAGCTACATGCTGTTATGCTTTAGCTTAAGAATAAACATAAACACCCGTTCCTTACTCTTATTATAATAATCGAAGAATTTCCACTAACAACGAAAAGATTTTGATCTTCTTCAACAACTGCAGCTACACGACATACACATACATATGCTTCTTTTTCACTTTTTTTTTTTTTGCTTTCTTATTTATTTATTTTATTTTATTTTTTTCTTTTTTTTGGTGCTTTCGTCTGTTGGTTTATTGTCAGTGTGAAATCAGTTTAATATGATTGTTGTTCTTGTTGTTATTGGCGTTTCTTGTTTCCCTTCCTTCGAAGCAAAAGATTATTATTAGGTTTATATCACATAAACACCACTACTGGCACCATCACAACCATCACCACTTGGAACCTTTTGTTAAAGCAAAGCAAGCATAGAGAGGCTTTCACAAGGAAGCATATATACATAGGTATATACTTTGGCAGCATATAGGTATCATAACACAATATAACGTTTCCTCTCACCCTCCTCCTCGTCCTCCTCCTCCGTATTTAGTCCGCTTCATTCGAGTTATATCGTTCAGCCGTCTGTGTAATAATTAATAATAAATTACACCCACCTTTTGGCATTTTTATAAATATCTCTCACTCAATTCATGTTTTCTTAGTTCTTTAATGCACACACTCACGCACGCACCTATATATATTCATACTTATATTTATATATGTTTGTGTTTGTATTGTTTTATATTCTTTCATAACTCTTCATCATCATCATCAGTTTAAGTTAACAGTGGTCGAGTTATCGAGCCCGTAGACAGTTTCATCTACAACAACATGCGTTTGCCTTAAAAATTTATAAATGGATGTGGTTGCATTTGTGTGTACATATATATATAAATATATATATATATAAATATATATATATATGTACTCTCATAACAATTCTCGGAAATTAACACCCGAGTGTTTTCATTTCTTTACACATATTTCGTTTGTTTCGTTTAGTTGGTCTTCACCTCCAGTTCAGTGTTGCGGCCAAAGGTTATACCTATAGTTGATTTAAACGCATATTTATGTTATTAAGAAAACGATCGTACTCTCCCAGTCTCTCTATCTATATTTTTGTTAATTTTTTTTTTTCTTTTATACTTTTTTGTGGGCAACGAATTGCATTAACGATCGCTAGGGCGCTGCTAACTAGCAGTTTTAATAAAATTTATTATTAGTTTGTGTTCAAAGTATTAACTATCCAAACATTTCTCTTTTCTACCGTAATTCACGGTTGAAAGTGTTAAAATTTAACAGGCATTAATTTCCTTCTCTTTTTTTAACAACTTTATCCCATTGATTTATGACTTTTTGAGAAATTCTTAATAATATATACGGAATGGATGGCATTAATATCGATTTATATGATTAAGTATGTTGTGAAAGGGATGACGGGGTTAGATCAGAGGTCCCGAATTGGTCTCCTCGGAAACTCTTGCAGTACGGATCCCATTCCATCATTAAAAATTTTGTGGCTTAAAGACTCAAGCGATCTTTTCTAACCTCCATGCTTAGTGATACATTTTTACTTTCCAGAAGCCAGCACGTAGTTTATTTCATCGCAAGTTTTAATTAAGAACCAATGAAATTATAAATGATAACTTTGACCAATACAAAAAATATTGATGGAATTGTTAATTAATTTCAAAATCCTTTAAAGCAAGGAACTCTCAATAAAACGGCCGAAGTAATCCTTAAAAAAAAAAATATTCCTCATCGATTGCGACGACGCTAAAAAAAGGACGTACGTTTCATAAACGATTCGAATATGGCTGCTTTGGCCGACGAAGATTAGGCATAGACAGACCAAATCCTTCTTCCTCAAATGTAACATTTTTCTTAATTCCTAGTATGCCTGAGTGTAGTACACTTGGCAACGGTAAGCTTTATAATAGAACTTTCGACAGTACTACAGGTAGTAAACTTCAGCTGGCAAGCTTAACGATAGTAAGCTTCATAGAAGTGCACTTCGCAGCAGTGCGCTTGGCATTAGTATGCTTCGCAATAGTACGTCAGAAAATAGTACGCTTCATGCCCAGCCGATTGGGTTTTTTGCACTAGAAGTCTTCGTACAGAAAGCTTTCGTGAAGACAGTTTTCGGTGCTTAAGCGCTGTCCGTTCTCCGTGCCGTATCCGCTGGGGTTGGGTGTTTCACGATCGAAAACTTTCACTTTTCTTGCTTGATGCTTTGCACAGTGCCACACTGCTCAAAGGCATGGTTCAAAATGATGAATGAACGGGCGACATCATTCACATTGACACACTCCATAGACAACCTCCACAAAAGAAGCCTCCACAGCTGACCATGTTTGCCATGACGGTTTCGACAAAGGTATTTTTTTCAATAGAAATTTCTTTTCTCTAACCAACAGGCCTTAAGGATCGCATTTTCTTATTAGCAAAGCAATTCATCATTCGCTGCATAGGATCAAAGTCATTCATACAAAGGTTGCCTATTAAATTGCCACTTGCAAGTTCCAAACTTTTTAAAAATAGGGTTCAAAATTCATATATACTTAAGCCCTTAGTTTAGTGGAAACCTTTAGCAGTGGAAAACTTCGAAGAGATACTTCTTTTGCAAGTCGTGCCAGTGAAGCTCTTGATAATGGGAAAATCTTTATCTTGAAATGAAAATCTTCTTAGTGGTATATATCGATGTGACGCTCCTCCTCCAATGATAACCTCCAGAATGGGAACTTCGTTATTGCGCGCTTTCTTAAAGGCAAAGTTGAAATCCTCTTCATGGCAAATATTGCTCTTCCCTTCTGTACACAAGTAATCCGATCGTCAGCGTTTCAAAAAAAAACAGATCTTATAGGCTCAGATTCATTGATATAAAGCTTGTCAGCGGGAGCATTTTGCTCGAGGCTTCTTCTCGGTAAACTTTAGTGTGGAAGTAAAACTCTTCATAGTGGAATTTTCATTTATGGGAATGTTCCAGAAGAAATCTTCTCAGAACAGACCTTCGCAATCGGAATATTCGTAACTTTGGAAGCATGGAAATCTTCCCATGGGCTTCTTCGCATTCGACATATCCAGAATGGAAACCTTTACAGTAAAAACATTCGAAGGAAAAAATTTTACGGTAAAATATGGCGCCTTCTTTACCATAGAGTGTCTGCTATTTATTGGATCAACATTATGCAGCTTTTGATACCAAATGAACGTTTGAGTTAACTGAAGAGCATTTCGTCGCGATGTCTGCTTAGACCAAATATTTTCTGTTTTTTTATCAAGCAACTAAGCAGTGATCTATCAACTCGCTTAAGAATGAATGTTTTGCGTGCATATCAAGCAATTATTTTATGATTTCTTTAACCATGGACGACTTACGTGGTTTCACATTGTGTGCAGTCCAGGGCGAGCGCTAAAAGCAAGAAATTAGTTAAAATTATGGAATGTAAGAAATGCTTGTATAACAAACGTTGTTTTGCTTACCTCCAACAATTGAAATTTTATTTGCCGGGCACGGATTCGGTTGTTGTCTTACCTTGTTTCTCCTTTAAGTTTTCCTGTTTCGTTCGTTTTTCTTCATCCTGTTTAATAAATGCATGTTTAATAATATTTATGTATGTTCGTACAATTTTCTAGAATTTTGTAATTATTCACAAACACACTTGCATACGATACAGTATATGTATGCATGCACGCATTGAAACATGTGTGGTTACTAATGGACATGAGCTTTGCGTCGGCTGGGCTACAGGAGCAGCAGCGTACACCAAATAGTCCAGCATAACATTGGCGCAGTAGGTGTAACCGTATACAGTGTTATGCTGTCTGTTTCGTTAATTGCGCACATGTCTTGACTTTTGACGTATGTTTCTTGTCTGCTTGTTTGTTTTCTGCATGCATGTAAAAGTTTGTTTGTATGCAGATGTGTGTGTATTTGTGTTTCATGGGTGCTTTTTCTTCTCTACTCAATTTAACCCGGCTCAATACATATACGATACACATGCATACATGTGTGTGTGTGTGTGTGTGTGTGTGTGTGTGTGTGTGTGTGTGTAATGCTTCCCCTGTTACAAAATAAATACGCTGCCAACCGCGCGCGCACATTAGCTGAACTGAATTCACCTCAACTCAACTTAGCTCAATTCTCGGCAACAACTTTAACTGAAAGTCATGAAAATTTATATAAAAGAACTCTGCGAGCACTCCATTTCATTTCATGCTATTCTGCATGATTTGAAGTCTGCTGTTGTTGACTTGACTGCGATATTAATTACTTGACGTCCATTTCTGTTAAGTACTCGTAACTAATAGTAATGCTGTAGCTGCCGCTTAGGAAAAAGTGTTGGTTTTAAGTAAATAAATTGTCTGCGTTTTTGTCCGTCCATTTCAAACGTTCGTTGACTGCGTTCATGTATTTGTATGCGTGCGTGTGCGTGTGTACGTGTGTATGTTTAAACAAATGCAGTTTTATGTATGCGCATAAATATTAATGAAAGCCCATCTGCATGTACATGTGTTTGTGTATTTATGCGCGCGCGTATGTGTGTTTGGTTACGGTTTGTCACTATGCTACTCCAGTCAGCAACGTAATAAAGTTATTATAATTATCGTTAATTCATTGGAATTAGACCATTAAATAAATACACACATACACACGCACGCGCGTTCATACCAGTTCTAGTTTGTAGAAGCTCGTGTGCATTAATTGAACAATCATTTGTAGCCTAAACAAGCTTTCCGTGGCAATCATGAAACTAAACAGCAGCACTAACAGCAGCAGCAGCAGCAACAGCAGCGTTTATCAAAAAGTGTGACAAGTTTTTTAAAGTGTGACCACAGTTTCAGAACAAATATAGTGATTTTGAAAAAGAGAAGAAAAAAAAAATATTAAAGAATAGCAGCAACAATAACAACAACAACAACAACAACGGCCAAAATAATTGGTCTACAATTTATGGCTTGAGCCGTCTGAGATTATAAATAATTGTTAAGATATCCAAGCAAGCATTTGCGTATAAGCATACGCTTTTTTGTGCATGCAGGTAGGCACACAATTTAAGGCAGTGGTTCCGAATGAAAGTGGAAATGATTAAGATAATAGTACTCTCGCAAATCCAACCGTGATTTTCTTCGGATATCCGCTGAAAATAATTTAAAAATGACGAAACAAAATAGCTTAGCTAGAATAGCTAGATAGCTTTGAAAGCCTTGAAAACGGACGATTCATTGCTAATCTCTTCACTTTATAGTCTGTAGATACTTTGCGCACTATCAAGGGTTGTTTGCGTACGTTTTATGGGTGTTCTGGAAATGTTCCGAGAGCTTTTCGAGAATTATAAATCATCTCTGAATTTTCCATAAACTTTGTTTTCAAAAACTCTTTGGATTTGATGTGAATCCTTGGTGACGCCGCTAAAGTTGCATTGAAAATTAATCTGTTGTAAACTTTTCAAGAATTCCTTTTTAACTTTCATTTAGTTCCCTGTGAATTGTTTGTAACTCTATGGCTAATTCTCTTTACCGAACTTTTGTGCTTAGTCCATGAGTTAATTTTTGAAATTGTTAAAAATCATGTATTCTCTACGAAGCCCAGCGTCGTTTCCTGCACAGCTCTTGAAAGTTCGCGAAATTCTTTGTGAATTTTTTGAAATCCCGTTCCTTGCTGGTTATAGACTTCCGTCGGCCTGAATTCACTACGCGTGCCTCAAGTAGTCTCTATGAGCTTTTTATGATTCGTCTATGATTACTTTTTGAAACAAAAATCTAAAAGTTTCTCAATTCTCTGCGAATCCAACATAAATTCTTTACCATCTTGCGGTGCATTTATTATAAATTCCGTCTGTGAATTCCGCGCGAAACCTCTCAAGAAATAAGCCGTAACTTTTTTTTAAGTCTTTTAATTCGGGGGAAATTCTCTCTGAGTCTCCTATAGATAAATATTAAATTCCCTTTAATCGCCCGACAAACTAAAAATAGGTGAATCACTTCTGAATACTTCTTAAGCTCCTGGAAACGTTTTCGAATAATTTTTGACATCTCAAAAAGTCTATCTTAGTCTCTTATAATTTATTTTTAAGTGCTGGAGCAAGGCTCTTGAGGCTCTCTGTGTGTGGGAAAGTGCTTGAACGTCAGATGAAAATCGCTTATGAATTCTTCGTGATCCATATGAAAATTCTCAACAAGGGCAAAAACTCGGAGTCCTACGTGTCTTTTATGAATCGCACGAAAATTCTCTTCATCCGTCTTTTCTTCCGAAAATCCCCATAAATCCCCGGAAATTTTCTGGAATGGCTATGAGTCAATTAAGGTCTCTAAACTTTCTGGAAATTCAATAAGCACTTTTTGTAAATCCTTTGCGTGATCCACACAAATTCTTTATGTGAATAGCAGTAAGTAAGAGAAAGAAAAGAAACAATAGGTCTGTTTCATTCAACAGTTCATTCCTAAGATCCGTCAAAGTTAAGAACAGGCGTTCTTAGTAATAGCACATCTTCTTTTGCTGCAGTTATTCTGAAGGAGAATTTACTTATCATTTACCTTGCGAGCCGTTAATCCATTGGTCAGGAAAGATATTTAAGGAAACACTGTTGGATTTATTCTAGTTTTTGCTTCAATTTTCTTTTTTTCTTTTGATTTCTTTTCATTTTATTTGTATTATGTGGTTGTGAGTAGGTGTCATTTGATTAAACATAAACCAAAGTGTCATATCATCGATACACCATCAGCACCAGCAGCCTAAGCAAAAGCAGCAGCGAATCGACACTGTCGTGTGTAATGCTCGTGGTCCCGAGGCTAATTTGAGGCTTATAATCCAATATGTGTTGCATATGTGTGAATTCAATCCCTTTTCAGAATAAGCTCATAATAATATTGTTGTTATTCTTATTGTTGTTGTTGTTGTTGTTGTTGTTGCCCGCTGACTGTAGACTAGTGATCACAATCTTAGATTATGGCTTAACAACAATGGCACCCCGTGACGCGGCTGCTTATAATGTCTTCATTTTCTATAAAAAATTTAAAAAAATAAAGAAATAAATAAATAAAAAAATAATCTAAAGAGAGGGAAGAGACACTTTTCCGTCGTCTATTTACATGTCTAGCTCAACATATACATCAGAGGACATCGAACTTAAAGGCTTAATGAAAAAAACGAAAAAGTCTTTTTTTCTTTTCCTTATTTCTTTATTATTTTGATGTGTGTTTGCTTGTGTGTGAGTGTGTGTGTATGATTGTAACCAAATTAAATCAAAGTCTATCTTAAAAATTACAGTCAATCAGCAGCAAGTCAAATTTTATGAGTTTGACGAAAGCTAACTGTGACAGAGGCGCCTCAAGAAATGCAATAAAAAGTAATTTTTTCGAATTATAAGACTCGAAGGCAAGAAGAAGAAGAAGTCGAAGAAGTCGAAGAAGAGGAAAAAGTATTGTATTTCGATTTAATGCTATACTCGAAAAAGGAAATTTAATCAGATGTTGTAAGTGGTGTTTTCGAAAATCCAAAAACGATTGATCGCATAACAACTAACCAAGCAACTTAACTACATTGACAGTCTTTCGATTTTTTTTTATTTGCTTTTTTTTTAATGATCAACAATTTATGCTAAATCTGCGTTTAAATGTCATAAAAATTCAATACAAAATGGTTATGGATGTGGATACAAACAGCTAACGATTTTCTGATGAAAATTGATGAGATTGTAATGCAATGTGTGTGTGTGTGTGTGTGTGTGTGTGTGTGTGTGTGTGCATTCATGCTTTGCCTAAAAGAAATATTGATTGTTTGACGCAACTGAAAAAATGCAAAAGTTGACCATAGCGCAAATTTGGTTTTGCCACACGGATCACGGAATATATTAATTTTATAAAGATATTTGTTGCTGTCATAGTAAAGAGGCTGGAGAAGATTTTTCTTTCTTACTTCAATATATTAATATTTACCTTTGTTTTTAATTGCCATCATTCAGAAACTTCTTGACCTATATGTGTATGACTAAAGCCGAAGGACGGAGTCAGAGTAAATATATTTATTTTCGAGTTAAGTTTTGAAAATTCGCGTAATATATTTTTTTTTTTTTTGATATTTGCTTTTGTTTACCCCAATCTTTGAATCGATTTGTTTTAAAATATCTAAAAAAAAATGCGTTGTATTAGCGACATTACCAGGTATATAGATATCTACACGAGGTGTGCTCCAAAAAGAGGTGACAATTTGCCAATTTTTTTTTTTTTTTATCATGCTGGCACGCGTGTCCATAAAGGTTAGGAGTGTTTTGGATCAAACAATTTGTACTAAATTGTTGTGTGAAAACTAAATTGAAGTGTTCCAACTTACATAAAATATAGGCTGTGTCACCTTTTTTATACCCACCACTGTAAGATGGGATTACACTCATCTTGTTTTTCTCCAAAATATATGTAACACCCAAAAGGAAGCTTCAGAGACCCTATACATTATATATATTCCTGATCAGCGTGAAATTCTGAGTTTATTTTGCCATGTTCGTCCGCATGTGTGTCTGTGCGGTGTTTGTTGTTGGCACTCTCCTGACTTGATTAAGCCATGTCTGTCCGTCGCGGTGTATGTTATTATCACTCTTCTGGTCGCAAAAATAGAGATATCGACTTCAAATTTGGCAGAAACATTGGAAGTTCTTGCATGCAGGTTGAAATTGAAAATGGGCCAAATTGGTCAGAGCATAAGCGCGCAGTGCAGCGCACGCAAAATACTAGTAATTAAATTTTCTTTTATCTTTTTGCGGTTTTATGCTTATTTATCGTAAGGCAAACAAGAGAGAATGTTTAAAACTACTTTGCTTATGTTCGTCAAATGGAGATATATTATCAGCCTAAAAACGGGTTAATTCTAAAATGAATATCATAGACGCCGCGACCAGGTGGATTAATTTTTCATAATAATACCAGCGATATGAGTATCAAATAAAAGAACTTGGAGAGTAGAATGCGAAAAGCATGGTAGTGGGTATGTAAGATTCGACCCCCGCCGAATATAAGTTTTTTACTTGTTTTTTTTTGAACACTTCTCGTATATTTTTTGTAAACGCTCTTGCAAGTAATGACAGTTCTTCTGCCTGCTTATTGCAAGAACATTTTGATAAGCATTCAAAAATTTCGCAATCTAGGTCTGAACATATAAATGTCGTTCAAATTTGAAATTTATTTCAGGAAAATTTTTAATTCCTTTTCCCTTTCTCTGAGGTGATTTTCCCTAAAAGCTTGGTCTGTCGCTGTTAGACATTTTTCGTCCCATGAAATTCTTCTGTCATCAAGGAACATCACAGGGATTAAAATCGTCTAAATAGCTCGAAGGATGCTTCAAGAAATCAACCTCCACACCCTTTAATTTACCCGCTGGAAGAACACCTTGCTGACCGGCTGGATAATGTTCACTAAACTATGCCTTTTATCTGAAACTCAGATGATAGAAAAAGTGGAAGTAAAAATTTCTCTGAGGATGAATAAATGAAAAATTTTCCTTGTGTATTAAAACAAACTTACGTGACAAATTTTCTTAACGTTTTTCTCGGTTCATCGGTTGATTGCTGGACTTCGAAAAACGAATCATATACATAGCAAATGACTTATAGAGTAGCCGCGAGATAGTAAAGACGATGCTCGATATCTATCAGCAATAATGGTTTCATGGCAACATTTCCTCTTACTAAACAGCCCACTCTCTTTCCCTTTTAATCCTTTTTCAAACAACAACATTCCAACATATCTCAAGTTTTTTCTTTTTTAACAGAAACAAAACCCTTCTCTGCTGCTTTAATAAGTTCGCTGAACAATCGCAAGACCAATATAGAATTTCTTATAAGGAACGGGATTATGGGGAGAATTATAAATCTCACCTGTTAGCAGTGTTACCAGCGACATACTATGCTACGAAGTTTTTGAACGGCTTGGTTTCATGCTAACACAAGTTTACAAAAAATTAACTTTGATGCTTTCTTACAGCCCTGATTATCTTGACTGCTTGGTCAAAGATTACATCCAATGGGATGTATGGCTGTTAGTAGCAATTTTTTCCGAAAAATAATTGCTTATCTTATAAATTTCTCGCTTTGTCCGGTAAAATTATATATTAATGTAATTTTATATAATACGCATATCCGCCTGAGTGGCCGAGTAGGCAAATAGTCTCGGCTAACAACTTAATGATGGTTGGTGCAAATCTCAAGTGCGGTAGAGCTTTCAATAAAAACTCGATAGCCTTTGATGCTAGTTTTCTTAGACTTTAGTCTTAGAATTCATTCTCCGTCTAAATTAATAATAACGACAATAAGGAATATTCAGATGAAATTAATTATGTAACACAATCACAAGAAGGGAAGATTACATTTTTACAAAGGGAGGTTATAGAGACATCTCTGCTTTTTCAACTCAAAACAATTCGCGAAATTTGCAAAATATTATATATTGGCCTGTCTAAAAAGTACTAAGCCCTGAAGAAGGTGAGCCGTAAACCCATAAGATATATAAAGGAAGTCTGAGGTAAGAACAAGAGGAAGAGAATTCTTTAAAGTATTTCGATCATACAAATATTGACATATCAAGGAAAGTATTTAGCCTTTTGGAAGTTAGACACCTTAGCTCGAATAAATATTTAAGATAAATAGAAAAAAATGTTTTCTAAAATAATTTGCCTCACCATATATTAGGCTGCTTGGAAAGTATTAAGCCGTGCATCTAGCATGACTAGATGCGTAAAATAAATGTGAAAACTTAAACTTAATAAAAGTTGGAAAAAATGTTTGCACTGCTAAGAATTTCTGCAGAGAACTTTTGGGCCTTAAATATAAACTTTGATATAAGGGCCTGAACAGCATTCATTTCTTTGAACGTGTAGCGTATGAGTTATTCGATTCTTAATGCTATACGGTGGTAGTCTCGCTTCTTTTACGAAACGATACAGAAAAAAAAACATGATTAGTCAGAGCGACAGATATTCATGCATGCATATTATGTATATAAGTGCAAGCAAGCATATGTTTGTCTCTCTGTTCATTATCGCGTTTAGAGTATCATCATCATCATCATTCGCAGCAGCAGCAGCAATAACAACAGCAACAACAACAACAACAACAAGAGCAACCGCAATAACAACAGTTTATACGTAAAGATTAATACAACAAAATTAAGGAATATAAATAAATGTCACCACACTACAAGATTGTTATCGCATTTAACAATAATTACCCTGATATGGGATATGGTAACTAATCTGGTATGTTATGTTTTGTTTTGGTGTGTTTCGTATATTATTATTGGTGTTGTCTTTTCAATACATATTCATTTAACATACACCGCATGGCATGACGATTCACGTCGTCGTCGTCGTCGTCGTCCCCCCACCGCGATTTACTAAACTCTTTACTGCTATAAAAACAATAATAAAAGAAAAAGACAACGTAAAACCAATCAAGCAACCAAAGCCCTGCTTGATGGAGATTGCGGTGTTGGTGGTAGTAGTGATGGTGATGGTGATGGTGGTGGTGGTGGTGGTGGTGGTGATTAAAGGCATAAACACTGACTGCATTTCTTGGCTCGACTCTTAAGGTGTGTGAGAGTATTTATGTGTGAATGCATATGTATTTATATGAAGAAGCCAACAGGTTAGAGAGAGCTTCACCGATAACCCAACACAATATAAAAATTGTTTTGGCTGTTAAACGTAAACCATAGCATTCAGCCAGCAGCAGAGAAAAGACAAAATTTTTACGATATATTGTACACAAGCACAGCGAGTATGTCTTCGAGGGAATTAAGTAATTAATTGTGAATCTTTTCACTTTGATAAAACATTTAAGAGGAAGAAAAATCAGAAGAATAAAAAGAAGAATAAGCATAAAAGGAAAAGAAGGTGTTGCTTACATATAAGCAAGCAAACGCACACACACACACACACACACACGCACACACGCATACGATTACTGTGTGTATTTAAATAAGAATCAAGTTAAGGTAAAGCAAAGATTTAACATCAATTTAGAGAACACCACCAATTAGATGTCACGTCTGCCCGTCTGTCCGTCCATCCGTCTGTCTGTATGTCTACTTGGTTATGGGGGGATTTAACGTTTGTATCATTTATTTTGCACAAACACGCGCACACACAGAATTTGTCTGTTAGCAAACACACACACACAAACATTCATATTTTACCAATGTGTATATAAATATTCATTAAATTTCCATAATAATGCATTAAATATTTTATAAAATTTTACTATTTGTTTTACGGGCCATTGAGGTGAGAAAATTCCATATTTTAGTTTTATTTATTTATTAAATGTTTGCAATTAATTAATGAGTTTAAGCAGTTATAACTTGGCTATAATTGGATTTTTAAAGCGATATTATAGATCCATATATACGCTTAGTTCGCCCACTTGTTAAACAAAATTTAATTATTACAACTTTACACACATTAGCGACTCTTTTTTATTATATAAATACATATGTATATAGTCATGTATGGATGTGTGTGCATGCATGCATGCATGCACACATACATGTTTATTTGCGTGCCTATGTTTTACTCTGTTTTCCCGTCTCAGCTCTGACTATAATACATTAGTTACCTATTTTATGGGTACACGTATATGAATTCATATAAATATATCCAGCTAACCGATCAGCTAGGCAGGCAGGCAGGCAGTCAGCGAGCCAGCCAGCCAGCCAGCCAGCCGGTCAGTCATTCATTCATTCATTCATTCATTTATTCGTTCGTTCGTTTGTTCGTTCGGTCGGTCACTCATTTGTATGTGAAAGAACAGGTAGTTGTCATAGTTAATTGAGCTGTGCATGCAACTATGTATGCGATTTTTGTTTTATACTTTACTTTACGGTATGCTTTACGTTATGTTTTACGAGCTCAAATATTTCATCATCATCATTATCATCTTCATCATCATCATCATCATCGTTATGTTATTAATGTGATAATGAATTTATGTAAAAACTAGTATGTGGGCACACACAAGCTTGCACATTTTCACAACAAAATGCTGCTATGCTTACGTTTGGCCGAAGGGTTTTCACTTGGAAACGTACACCTCAGACCTAAGGATTCTGCTTAGCTAGAGATTTTATATAAAAATTGCTCCGAAAATCGGAATCGCCTATAGAGAGGATCAGCCTCATTCTACTTTAATCAGCAATTTTCTGGCGGCTTTAAAAAAAAGCCATTTTTGCTTTATAAGGATATGTATGCATGCACATATATATATAATCATTGCCGAGGATAACAAGAATTTTATTTTTGCAGAAAATTTTCCAAAGAACGAAAAGCCTATAAGCACTTTAACGGTTTGGAGGAATTTTTCGTTGATTTAGAAAAACTATTTTTCTTCTTCACTGAAACTTGACCAGACAGATGTGTTTTGCAGAAATCAAAGAACTTCCTATCCGTCTTTAAACGAATTGTGCTTAACGAAACAAAAACATAGTAATTGTGAATGTCCTAAATAATTCCAATCGAATTAATTTTATATTTGCATAGAATTTTCTACAATCGCAAAATGCTTTGTTCATCCTCCTTCATCGAGACAATATCTTGATCAATTGCATTTTCAACGATGCTTCCTACAATGATTTGTAAAGATATTTAGATTGTTAAAGATATTTGTTATATATTTAGCCTACATGTGTGCTTCGGAAATTTTTGATTGTAACGTAAATCCAAAAACATTAAAATCATATAAAAGCAAGAAAGTTGCATTCGGCGATGACCGAATCTAGCATACCCACCACTATGCTTTTCGCATTCTACTCTCCAATTTCTTTTATGTGTTACCCATATCGCTGGTATTATTAAGAAAAAATTAATCCCCTAAGTCGCGGTGTCTATCATATTCATTTTAGAATTAACCCGTTTTTAGGCAGATAATATATCTCCATTTGAGGAATATACTAAGTGGTTTTAAACATTCCCTCTTGTTTGCTTTACGATATACCTCGAAAAAGTGAAAAAAGCAAAATTTAATTACTTGTAACTTTGTGTGGGCATGGCCGAGTTTTCCCTTTTTGGCAGAGTGCTTCGTAAAGTAAAGGGGGAAAATTTCAGCCTTCATACTTTTATAATTTCTGAGTAATGAGCCACAACCCAAAAATTTCTGTGAAGGAAAACGGAATTGCGTTCTATTTATGCTGCACTGCAGCCTTCTGCTCTGACCAATTTAGCCCATTTTCAATGCCAACCTGCATGCAAAAGCTTCCAATGTTTCCACCAAATTTGAAGCCGATATCTTCATTTTTGCGACCAGGAGAGTGCCAACAACAAATACTAACCCCACTGACACGCAGACGGACAGACATGGCTTAATCTATTGAGGAGAGTGCCAGCAAGAAACCCCGCACACACACACAGGCGGGCAGACCTTACTTAATAAAAGAGCGCCAACAACAAATACCGCACAGACACACAGACGGACAGACATGGCTTAATCAATTCTGGGAAGTGCCAACAACAAACGCCGCTCAGACATGCAGATGGACAGACATGGCTTAATCAATTGAGGAGAGTGCCAGCAAGAAACCCCGCACACACAGAGACCTTACTTAATAGGAGAGTGCCAACAGCAAATACCGCACAGACACACAGACGGACAGACATGACTTAATCAATTCTGAGAAGTGCCAGCAACAAACACCGTACAGACACACAGACGGACAGACGTGGCTTAATCAATTTATACTTTATAGGGTTTCTGAAGACTTCTTTTGGGTGTTACATACATTAAGGGTACACCCGCATGCTTCAGTGGTGGGACTAGTACAGTGTGGCTGGCGACCTGTGCTTTCCATTTTTTATTAAAAAAAAATAGCAACAAGTGAGTCGAATTGCAAATCAAATTAATAAAATATTCATAAGCAAAATCTTTCCCAGACTAAATCTAGTAATCGATAGAAGAAGAAAAACTTTCAATTCCTACAAAGAGATTTTACGATGAAAAGAAAGCCTCTACGAAGCCCTGTGAAGACATTTTTGCCTACCAAAAGCATATAAAATTCCAGTTAAACGTACAAGCAGAGGAAAACAAACAAAAATCTAACGGTTCTTGTCATCTAATAGAGTTCAATGATATCCTAAACCCCAAAGTAAACATGAAATATTTTCATGATTATTATGTGATGTCTTATGGAAATATTTCATTTTTTATTTTTCCCTGTTTTCAAAAAGGATATATATATATACATATATATATATATATATATATATATATATATATATACACGCACATAATAATAAGGAGCAAACAAAAGGTAAAAAATACTAATAAAAGAAAAGAAAAGTGTTTACGGTGTAAAGTCATGTAACCAACGCAACATGATATCTGTTGACAACTGTGTTTATCAGAAATCTTCCTTGAAATAAGAAGTTTACACTAGTGACCACCGCAAGGTAACATTCCAAGAATACTATGTGTGCATGTACTATCCATGTCATGATGACACATTGTGTGTCCTTTAGAAGAAATTTATCTCCTCTGCTGTTTCATCTTCTCTCCTTGAAATTTTATCTAAATGAAGGCTGAACAACAACAGCAGCAGCAACACCAGCAGGAGCATCGACAGCAGGATGAGGATACCGTAAAAAGAAGGAAAAGGAGAGAAAGAAGAACGATAAATATAACAGTTGCATAACGGTCTTTAGTAACTCAGGTCTCAGGTAATATCATCAATAAGACAATAATAATAATAGTAATAATGTTAGGGAAGATTTTTTAAGAAATTTTGTGAAATGCTTAGGCATTTAAGCTCCCACTGTGCTTTAATTTGATTTTCAATAGCTGATAAACTAATATCCGTGGAAAATGTCAAAATAATATTAACACAAAGCAACTAGTCAAACAATCGACAGATACACAGACACATATCACCACCTTGAGGCAGTCGCACAAACAATTGCCGAAACATTTGTCACTAAGCAGGCAGGCAGGCAGGCAGACAGGCAAGCAGGCAGGCGATAAGGTAAGCAAGCTGGCAGCCATGCATGCCTGCATGTTATGCTTTCTTCTATGCTTTAGTGCAACTAATTGTCATGCACTTGTTGTATTATGTTTGTTGTCGTTACGTTACACTGTTGTTGTTACTTTAGAATTCAATGAATTTTCAGTTTTTATTAAGCATTTATCAACTGTCAAATTTTTATTTTATTTATTTTGTTTTTTTTTTTTGGTGTTTTCTGTTTTTTGGGCGTTACCAAATGCTCTCACATCTACACACACACACACACACACACACACGTAAAAATGAAAACTTATTCATACGTACTGTAACCGATAATTATCATTTTGGGGGTAAATTGATAGGTTTTGTTTTCTTATTTAAACAAAAAAAATATATGGCGTGGCGTGGCTTGGTGGTCAAAGAGTCTCTTCTTTTCTTAAGTCTTTGACATTAACATTGGCTTGTCTGTCCTTTAACAATAAATAATTTATTATATGATTCAATTCTAATGAATTATAGATCGTGTGTACGCATGCTTGATTGTCTTATTATAATATAATCACATTCGTAGAATTTTCCTAAATTGACATTTGATGACAACGATCCACGGGATCGAAAAAAATAGATAAAATAACAAGTGAGAAAATTATATTTGTTTAGAGCAAGCAAGTTTTACGTGAAAAATATAGTTAAAAAAAAAAGGAAACGAAAACGTGATATTTTTTGAACAAAGAAGACCATTGCAAGACCATTCAGAATGATGGACATGACTCTTATTAATATTTACGATAACTTTCAACTCCCGCCAAAGGTCATAGATTGTTATTAAAAATAATAGGTTAAGATATTTATCGTTTTGTAAACTTATCTTAGTACTCCAAGTATATGTGGGCACATAAGATCCACTCGCAACTCTAAACTGATCAGGTTTAAAGTTAGAGGGTTACAATTTTTAGGAATATATTTTTTATTTCTTAAAATTGATCAATCATTTCGAGTAAGTTCCTATATCTAGACATTTAGGAACGACTGCATATAGATTGTTCTGAAAGATGACAGCACGTTTATAGAAAGAGTTGTCGCGGTGTCTGGCAAACAAAAGGAAGATCGGTGAGATTGCTGAGAAATTTCTATTAAAGAATTTGATTAGTGGGTGAATATCTTTTTACTCTTTACACCAGCTGTGCTGAAGATATTTGCGGATGATTTGGAGCGCCGAAGGTATGTCTACCCGCGATGATCGTCTTATCTCTGCATTATAAACTTTCGAATAATTTCAACAAGACGGGTAAGTTCCCGACTACACTCTCGTACGAGTTACATGGTGTAACTGGTGCAGATATCCCCTGCAGTAAGAGCCGAAGCCGGTGACTACTTCTTTTGGCATGGCGAAAGCTACCGCCAACAGGCCTCGTTTTGTATTTTCATACTCCGAACATCAAGTGTTTCTCGTTTCGCCCGGAATACAAATTTATATGCGCTTCCTATGTCATGTCCGAATATGATGACAGATTTTGTTTGTATACGAAACCAATACCTCGGACAAGCCTCACCGTTATTAGAGATCGGCGACATAAAAGAGTAGTTTCTTTATTTTAATCCCTCCAGAAAACCATGGAAAGGAAGATGATCGATGGAAGAACAAAAGCTCTTAGCATTTTAGTAGATTACGTTCCCCACTTCCGGGGAAGGGGACATCACCGTCTTTACCATTATCTAAACAACACAATAGGTTAAGCTTTTTTTAAGCTTCTTGCAAAAAACATATTGGAAAAGAAAAAAAAACAAAAACCGTAAGGCAAAACTTGGAACGCCTCTCAGATTAGCTTAACTGACTCTAGCTTAACTGACTCTTGGAAACTGAGTAGTATTATAAAATCTGACAAACTCCTCGTCATAAAAAGTTGTAATTGTTTAATCGTTTTTTTGGTCTTGCCTATAATACAAAAGAGCTTAACCGTTGATTTCTGCCTAACAATTTTCTAATTAGTTAATTTTACGCTTATTAACTCCAAAGAAATATTTATAATGCCATGACACGGCATACTAGTGTAGACAGTTGATTAGTTGCCCACTAATCAACTTGTTATTGTTGTAGTGGTAGGCCAAGAAAACATTCTTAGGGTTCTTTGTAATGAAACGTTCGTTTTAGTTGAGGATATCTTAACTTAATGCTTTCATTTGTAACACAACATTGTATGAAATATAATAAGTGAGAGATTTTCGATCGACTTATCTGTATGGAACGCTTCGTTCTACACTCCCTTCCGAGATATCCACCCGTCCATGTATACGATCACTTTGTTCTTGGCACTTGGGGATATTTGCTCGTCCATCAATCTGTCTGTTTAATAGTCCTCCCATCATCTGCTCCTTTGCGCTCCGTTTTCATTCATCAGGGATGTCTGCGTATGTGCGATTGCTTATCAATTATTTTTTATTCATATTATGTTTCTTTGCATCAGTTTGTATATACGGCACCTATCTGTCCTTGTACCTCGCCATTAACGACTCGTGCATTTTTTTGCCCAATTATTGCACTCGCTTATCCGTTTGAGTGTCTATCGTTTCGCAAGGCGCTTCTATCGCACACCTGTCCATAGGTCATTTCGCACCCGGCATTTCCATATCCGTCCCTCTCCGCCTAGGCTTCCTGTTGCAAATCGGACGACCCTCAGTCAACCCAATTGTGTGTCTTATGTCATTGTTTATTGTCGGTTGCTTTCTATGTACATCCGCATGGCCAGTGCAACGGTCGACCGTGTTTTTATTCCATCCAGCATCCATTCCTTGGGCGTATAAGCTTGTTCCTTCTGCGTGTGCCATTAAAGCAAACAAACGACTGCTCTTCTTTCCATCTCCGGCTCTTCGCAAATCTCTGTCGTCTCTTTTTGCAGTTGTACCCAATTGCGTTGAGTCCATTCAACAGATTTTGTACATTATAGCTTAAAATATAAGTATCTTGAAAACAAAACTTACTATATATTGTTATCGATGTTTTGTGATATATGTTCGAACGATGATCCGAGCCGATTGAATGCTCAATGGCACGGTTATCACTGTTGGTTTGGGTGTCCAAAATTCGTTCCAAAGGCAATCAGCTTGTTTCTGTCTAAAACCGAACAACAAATAGAAAAAAATTGAATTTTGGTTCAACAAACAACTAACTCCACAAGCAAATTTCGAATATGTTTTTTGTTTTCAACTTTCCTTGTGCCGTTCTTGTAGTTCAAGTGCTCTTAACTGGCGCTTAGATATTTATTAGTCACTCACCTACAATCTAGAAACCAGTCTTTGAGCTAATTTTGTTGTTTAAGCTGCTTGCTCTATCGTGTTTTCGTAATCTAATGCTATCTCAACAAGCAATTTAATTTATTTTTTTTAAGTAACCTTCGGAAGTTAACACAAATTTCATGAACAAAATAATAAATAAATAAATAAAAATTCTATATAAAAAAGTCGCCAAGTCACGGCGTTTGTTGATTCGAAGTGACCCTTTGTCTGTTTAAGAGTAAAGTAAAAATGTAGTTATGTTTTCAAATGGTAATTAAGTCTGTCTGACTGTGTTCAAATAAAATGTCGAGTACTAATTTTAGGTTTTAACAAAGTGAAAAAAATTCTACTTAAAGGTAAAAACTATGTGGAGATGCTTTTAAGCAAATCACCCCAGTCGCGGTATAAAAATATTTCTCAAACCTAATCTCTAATAGAGATCTGCCTTCACAAGGCTTATATTCAAAATCAAACGCTTTGCTAAAAAAAAAAAAAAACTCAAAATCCTTGTTTAGCTTCGAAATATGTGTAAAATAAAAAAGTAGATTAACTCAAAAATCTTTGGCTTCCGCAAAATTAACATAAAGTAAAAAAGATAAATGAAAATAAGCTGAAAGGATGTTTTAATCATTTGAGTATACGCCCCTTTTCTCTAAAAGGTCTGGGAAAATCAATGTATTAATTAAATATGAACAACGCCCCTCGCAAAGCAATGATTTGTTGCTATTCATATAGAAAACCCTATGTCCTCCGAGTCGAATCTTTAACTCTCTCCCTTGTTTCCTTACCTTCCACTTGTCGATCTCAGTCAAAGGCTGGCCAGTCCACTGTCGTACACGCACCACTTTCTCTGCTATTCTCTTCTTTCTCACAATCTTTCCTGTAGTCTGTCCTCACAGGTTCCCCCTACATATTATAGCCAAGCCTTACACTTGGACGATTTAATTAAATGAAAAGTTTTTCACCTCAAAAAGCCGAAAGTGAGATCATTTCGAAGCGTAGGCCTTTGCTTTTTCCGCAAAATATAAGAAGCAAGGAATACATTATGTGATTGTTCAACGAAATGAAAACAAAAAACAGTCCACATACTAACGCTTGCCTTTCTTTACTAGCATTTTCTGAGAAGTGATTGCTTATCCTTCTCGTGTACATACTTAGTGCTAATAAAGGTCTATTATTATCATTTGATTACTTATTCTTCGTTAGCCTTGAGGTCAAAGTGACTGACTTGGTTTGACTTTTTTTTAAGATAAACTACCAAGTCAAAATTATAGGAAATCTCAACCCTTTGTTAAGTCAGGATTATGAAAGTTATTCTTTCAAAAATCTTTACCCACCATAGTGCGGTGTAAGAATGGATTTAAATTAATCGGGTTTTATTTAAAGATTTTTCTTCTTTTTTCTTCTTTGCTCTTCGTTTTTGTACACACACACAAGTAAAAAGATCTTAGTTGGCCAAATCGTTGAAATTATGAAAACGTAATCCTTTTAAAAAGACTCTCACGCACAGAGAGAAGAACGAAGACAGGATTGCCTGTAAGTTTTACATGCCATACCATAAACCCCGGCTTGTTTTTACTGCTCGTTGTTTTGTTTTTCTTTTCTTATTTTTTTTTTTTTTGTTGTGGTTTCTTTTAAACAAGATTAAAACAACTGCTAATCTTTAATGACTGAGCAGCAAACGTTTATATATTCATTTACATTATTCTTTGCTAGTTTGCTTTGTTTTTCTTAAGGATTATTGACAAACCTTTGGAAAGTTTACGAGATAACCCTACTGAGATATTTCAATAATTAATTAAAGACTTTTGTTAAATAATTTTAAAGGTGTTTTGCCAGTACACTATGACTTTCATATCCACTACAAGAGGAAGGAAGTAAACTGATTTCTGATGATGATAATCGATTCATAATATCAGTAAAACGAATACATTTTTCATTATTTTCAAGAGTTCATCTTGCTTATCATGATGGGCTTTTCCCCAATACATTTATATGTGCCCAAGTTTGTTTTAGTGCTTGCCGGCCTCATTATCTGTCGGCTGGATTGTTTTTCTACTTAGTCTTGCCGTTTCATCGTTCCTGCAATCTTTTTTTTTGGCTGTGTCCGCTCAACTGTTCAACTATCCGATTTTCCGTTCGTCCACGGAACTGCTCATATATTCAGTGCCTACATTCCTCTCCTTCTATATATCCATCCATTGCGTCTCCTTCTGACCGTTAATCTATTCAACTGTGCAATTTCTCGTCCCTTCAGTGTGGCTTTCACATGTTCGTGTACTTATGTGCTTTCCATTCCTTTTATATGCCCATTAATATGGCAACAGTTTTGTCTTCCTGTCGGCTTTTATGTTTTTTTCCCCGTCTGACGAATTTTTCGTCCGCCTGTACGTCCTGCAACTGTCTTCCTCTACTTTTATGTGCCAAAGCAGCCACTACTCGTCGAATTTTTCATCATTCTATTGATTCGTCTTTCTCTTTGCTGTTTCTCTATCTGTCCGCCTGTCTGTTCTCCTACAAATTGCTTTCGCGTCAATACATCATCATTTATACTTAGAGTTCTTAATTGTTTAAAAGCGATCACTTAAAGAATTAAGTTTAGTGAAACTCATCAACCTCAGCACAATACTGTTAGTTAACAAAAAATTACTTGAGACGATCGAGATGGGTACCCCAGATGTCCCATATAGCAAGTATTTCTTTTTTTTATTTCTTTTATTTTACTTGTTTATTTTCATGATTATTGAACTAATGTCTATTTCCTGATGCCTTTGTGGCTAAATGTTAAATAAACAAAAAGCACAACAGAGAAACATTTTGTTTATTATTAAATGTTTATTTTGTAAATGATATGTGCGTGCTACACATAACATACATACAACTGTCAACCGGCATCTGTCGATTTTCAATACATAAAAAATGTTGGCCTGCAAAAGAGATCAATTCAATGTTTTCTTTATTTTTTATTATTACTTTTAACTATGATTCGTTTTTCTCCTTTTTTTCGTTTAATTTCGTTTAGCATTCAGTTTACGATCGTTGATTAACATTTAAATGATATCAAGAGCGATATGATCGTTATCAATGTAAATTGTTAGCTTTAACGCTTTAATATTTCGTTGAAAATTATGTTAAGATCTGCTGGTTAAAAAGAAAAAATGCTGACCTCGTTTACGGGCTCATTTACCAACTAAATAAAATTAAATGTAAAACAATCTCCAATCAAATGGAAAACTTTGGGAGATGAATGAATACATGTGTAAAGACGTAGATAGAAGCTTATGTTTCTGTATATGTATATATATGCCACTGATCACTTTGCTTTTTCTCTTTCTCTCTCTCTCTCTCTCCTCTTCACTTTTGTACTATTACTAAAAAAAAACAAAAAAAAAAGTTCATCTCGCCGCGCAGCTTAATATTGCTTTCTTAGTAGACGAGTAAGTGTAACTGGAAACTCATTTTGAGAACTGTTGTCTGCCTGGCCATAGAGTTGTAAAAATGCCATTAATTTCAAATATATTACTGCAGTAATTTGATATTTTCGCGCTTTACGCCATAAAGCAATAAAATTTATTCAGAAAATTTAAATGCGGCTGTAGCTGTTGCAGGCAACTAACTCTGTGATAAAGTTATGTGTGATTCTCTGCTTTCTCTCTTCTTGTTCGGAATTGCCAGGCGCAACGTTCGTTATGGGCTTTTTTCTTTTTTTTTTTCTTTTTTCTTGATACAGAGTTGCTCTCAGTATCAGATCATATCTTTATGCTGTTGTTGTTATTATTATTCATTTAAATTTAGCTATCAAAACTGTTTACGATCCGCATAACTGACTAAATCACCATAAACACCTAGTTCATGTTCAAGTTGTACACGCGTGCATGTATCCCAGGCATCGAATTATGTATGTTACACACTTGTACACTCTTCCTCTGCACACATTTTTGTATTATATAACACCACATGCAGGGCTATACCATATTTACCTTTTGATTGTCCAATTGAACAACAACAACAACAACGACAACAACAACAACAATATCACTCGTTATCACTCGTTCCATTGAAAAGTTTACCTGGACAAATATACTCTTAGTATATGTACGATAGTATTCTGTGATTTTGCCCAATAAATATGCGTACGCCGTAATATCGTATCTTATTTGTTGTTGCAATCGCTGTTGTTAACACGATTTCTATGAATTAAGTTCAACAAGTAAGAAAATGATATTAGCTTAGGCTTTATATACCGATAGGTATCATGTTAAGATATTCCCTTTGAATTAGAATAATTTTTTGCTTGTGGGCGTGTGAGAATGGCGAGCGAGACCATTACAATTGTGACCTTTAACGTATACTTGTACGTGTATTACAAATGGAAGGACATAGCATATCCCTAGCCTTCAAAAAATAAACTAAATTGCATCTAAATATAGCCGTGCTATCTCTCAAAGACAAGATGCCGTTGTTACCGATTGAGGTTTTCTTTATGAATATTCCTGCGAGGGAGCTTAGATCTCTACTCAGAAATTTAGTGGGCCAACTTCTAAGATTCTTAAAAAGCTAGGCTTTGCCTACATAATCAAAAGCGATTAGCCTTGAATGTTAGGCTCCATTCCAAGCTGATAAAATCGCCCTTTCCCACTTTTCTTTATTTTTTACAGTCTGCGAGACGAAATTAGCTCCTTGTATTTAACATTTAAATTCTTTCCGCGTTCTATATATTTGTTAAGAAAAACCAGCTTTTCATTTTTCCATGCGCAGGTAGCAGTCGTTATTAGGATTCGTCACTTGTCCATATTATTTCTATAGCTTCAATCAAAACCCTTCAATCTTCATGTCCAATTATAGAATGTCTTATGACTTATTTATTTCTTTTTGTTGTAGCTGCCTTTTTACACGCCTCTAAGAAATATGTTTACAAAGTTGTTGCTCGATATCTCTTGATCATGATGATGAGTCATATTCATTCTTGGACACACATTTCAAGGTTTATATATACAGATTACAACATAAAGAGTTTGCTTACTATGGGCGCTTGTTCGTCACTTTCACATATGATCTTTGTTCATCAATTGAATACAAAATTTCAGAGTATTATCAGAGAGGGCAGAGGGACTACCAGAATGATACATGGGCGAATGTCGGAACAGAAGGAAAGGGCTGTATTTATCCATAGTTCTCAGTTAGTTAAATGATCTATGACGTCATCTTGCGAGTAAGTCAAACGCAGGAACAAAAGTTATATTCGAATCTTGGGTGATGCGTATAAAAAGCAATTGAGTTTTGCACTGAAATCTTTTTTTGTAGTGCTTGGTCGCCTCAACTTTTTGAAAAAAGTGAACAAATGGTTGCGAAGGAAGATAAAAACCCGGGAATCCTTTTTAACTCTAGTTCAATATTCACACCTATCGCCGACAAATGAAAACCATCGAAACCTCTGCAACACTGAGAAGAAAGCTTTAGAGGCTCTATTGCTTACATACGCTCTTGATCAACAACCTGAATCGATCGATAAACCGCGCGGTCTATCCGTCTGTTTGTGCCGCTGTCTGTCCTTCTGTTTGTATAATGTCTGTTTTAAGCGTTCAACTGATCGTAAAAGTTAACATGTTCGCTTTACGTGCAGTTTGTGCAGGGCCCCTGCCAAAGAGATCGTCTACCATAGACGAGGGCAACAGTGTTTCCAAAAATAAAACAATTTTTTTTTGCTGATCGCTCATGAACTGCAGCAGGTAGAAAGAGAAGAACTAAGCCAATATATTCTGTGAATGATCTTAAAGTACCTTTAGTCATGTCCACCCAAGTCTATAGAACATCGAAAATTTTTGTTTTTTTTTTCAGTATAGGATCTATGTGAGAAATCATACACAAACGGGAGAGGACAGGTTATGTATTCAAAATTTACTCAAAAATAATAAAGTGTCGGTAGAAGAGAATATTTTCAAAATTTTTGATGTGAAGCGGATTCCGATCGGCTGATAACTAACAAACATTTTCAAGATTTTTGTAGATTCGCTTAAAGTTGAATTGAAGTTGAAATGAATTTTTTTTTAACTTTTATTTATTTCGATGTAAACAGTTATCACGTATATCTTGATGCCAGAGTCAAACTAATATTTCTGGAATTGCCAGACTTATCTAAGCACTATCTCTGCAATGAATTTAGTATTCATCACAGGTCACTACACTGAGACTGATGAGTGGAAAGGATGCTGTTGTTGTTTCTTTTTTTAACACATTTTATCAATGAAGCCCAACTACATACACATGCAAGTTCATTAGCTATACCATTATTATTAAATAGATACATATTTTTATATCTCTTAAATACGATAAAATTATCTCGAGTTAAGCATCAATTCCGATTAATTGTTAACTGCGTTCTTGCATTTCTATTTCATTCCTTCATTTCCTATGAATAGTGTATTCCCGTGAAATGTTGTTGTTGTTGCTGATCATGCGATATAATTATTTTATTTATGGTTAAAATCAAAGACTGCCAGAAAAAATGAAACTGTAACACTAACAAAAATATTATTTACAATTACAGGTCACGTACAAACCGTTTCGAGATAAATGAAATCAGTTTTATTACTTCCTTAATGATACTCTAAATTCAATGCAAACGTGGTAGACGAAAAGATAAAGAGAGAGAGAGAGAATAAAATTGAAAAGAAATACTTTTAAGAATACCTGGTATTAACTCAACGTTAATCAATGTCTATCGTTATGAAAGAAAATGCTAGATGGTAGCGTAGATTGCTTGGCTAAATTACATTTGAGTGTTCCAGGAATATGGTAAAGTAGGAGTTTCACGAAATATTCCACTAATTTGATGAAATGAAAACCCCTACAGAATAGGTACGAAATGATGATCTTAAAACAAAACTGTTTCATATTTGTAGCCTACATAGAGTCGTGCAAACTTGCGCTCATCTTAATACCAACAAAGCTGGGATTGTGTTTTCGTTTGGAAAACCTCTTGTTTTCAGTAATTTGAAAGAGAAACAAGATATGAGACTTCATGACCAAAGTAAGCGTCCATATTTTAAAGATAGGACAAAGGATCCACAGAAAAATATACGAGAACGAGTTCAATCTGGGAAACATTATTTAAAGATGCACGAGAGAAAAGGTCCTCCATCTTCTATACAGAGAACAATGAGTCGAAAGCAAAAGAAGATGCGAAAGCATCCTTAAACTTGTAAACATAGAGCAAAAGTAAGGGAGGAAAAACGCATATGACAAAAGAACGTAAGCATTCATCTTTTTAAAGATAGGACAAAGAGTCCAGAGGAAAATGTACGAGAACGAGTTCAATCTGGGAAATATTATATAAAGATGCCCGAGAGAAAAAGTACGAGAGCGTCCTCCATCTTTTATAGAAAGAACAATGAGTCGAAGGCAAAAGAAGATGCGAAAGTATCGTTAAATGTCGAGATAAAAAATTATTTTAATCTATTAAGGATTAGGTAAAGGCATTAGGCAACAATGATCGGAGACCGTCTTCAATCTTTTAAAGACGGAGTTATTTTTGTGTCTATATCATATTTCGTGTTGTTATTGGAGAAGACGATGCAATAGCTTACTAGTTAAGTTATAATTACCGTCTTTGAGGTCCAAGGCTTTCTAACCTTGGATTCGAATGGAATAGATTTATTCTATTTCCGCGAAAAGCTGATTACTTTCCCGTTTGTAACAAAGAAACGAAAGAGAAGAAGGAAATGCTCCCTAATTTTGTCTGAGGGATAGACTGCCTTAGGCTAGGCAAACTCTTCAATTATTGTCTTCAAAGACTAGATTATTGTCTTCTTAGATAATGCTCTCAAATGATGACATGTTGTTTAACATTAAGGCAAGTTATTCGAATACCATTTTATGAAAAAAGAAAAGAATCGAATCAACGGCACGGACACGGACACTAAGAAAGACTGAGCACTGTTTCGCCTGCATCTGAGATATAAAAAAGCGATAACTTTTAAAAGAATACGAGATATGAACGCAACACTTTTCTCCACCGAAAAAAAAAATCGTTTTGCTCCCCTTCGCATGACCGTATATGAGGAGTAGAGAGAGATGCTCAAAGCCGAATATTTTTTATTAATCTGTAAAACAATCACATCAATTCTGATTTAAATTAAAATCTTGATGAGTACACACACCTCCTTGCTGGAGTTAGCGTCCACAATGTTTCTTTCAATTACCAGATTTCTCTTGCTCTTTAGTTACTAAAAATTAAGAAACGCAATGACAACGCCATTACTATTATTCTCGTGCAAAAAGAATAGTTAAATAATTAACGTCTAATCAAAATTCCTCAAAAAAAAATAATTCCATTTCGTTTCTTTCGAAGACCCAATTTTTTTGCTGTCCCTAAGTATTGCAACTATAGTCTTTATTTTCTTGCAACAAATTGTTAAATAATAAGCAATTGTTGTTCTGCTTGACCAAGGCCCGACTTGATTTTCATTCTTATTTCCAACTTTTGAGAATAATGGGATGGATGGATTGAAAGATTTACTTGACTTTAAGTTGTGCGTAATTTTGCGAGATTCCGGAAATCATCGTGAAAACATTTCCGCCGACGGGAATCACTAGCCCAGAATTACAGAATATTCCTTTCCATTCCCTTGCAGGAAGTGTAGTTTACGTATCGGAGCATCCCTTCGAAAGACCTTCGAATCAGATGACTTCTAATAAATGCACGAGTAGGAGTAGAATGAGAGTTCCTTTAATCTCTTGTACGCGTTGAATAATTTATTAATTAAAGCATAATTATGATCCGTGAAAACCACACCTTTCTACCGTTTATTCGTAGAATAAATCCTTTAGCAGATTCTCTTACCGATCGTTTGCTATTAATTTAGTAGTTTTTTTTTTTTTTTTTTTGCGCCAACCTTTCTAGCCAAAGGTCTGCACTGTGCTCTTGGCGTATATCTGTAAATGATTTTATGCTTCATTATTGATTCTTTCCTTGTATAATATTAAACATATTAATCAAGGTTTAATTTTCAAAGAATACTGGAATAGTGAGTGGCATTCAAAAGTCACCAATAGCAACAGCAACAGCAACAGCAACACTAACAGCAACAGGAACACACTCAACCATAATAATACAATGACGACGACGTTACTTTAAATATTATATTGGATAACAAGTTGTTGGTTTTCTAATCGTTTTCTTCTTTCTTTTCTTGTTTTTTTTTTGTTTTGCTTTTTTCTTTGATTTTTTTAAATTATTTTCTGAACGTCGTGTAAGAATATGAAAAGATCTTCTCACCTTACGTGCCAACAAAATGAATCGTTCTGTATGCTCAGTTAAGACACTTTTCCTGAAAAGTAAACGCATATATGCACAGCATGCAACACATGCAACAACAGCAACAACAATAATAATAATAAGAAAAATGATAACAACAACACGAACAACAAACATCAGCATCAGGGATGTGTGCCAGGGATATGAATAAATGCGTTTGTGTGATCGCTGCGTTCGCGCATTCCTCACCTGCTGCGTTTATGCCCAGTTTTATAGTATGTTTAAGGATCTCATCGGAAATCACTTAGATCCCAATAAATAACCTAATCACTCCCCATTTTATATGCTTGCTTGTATTTGTTTGTTGCTTGTTCTTTTTCTTGTTTTGTTAAATTTTTTTTTTTTATTAATGTTACCTGTGGCTGGCTGGCTAGCTGGCTGGCTGGCTGACTTGCCTCGTAGTCATAAACGCTTTCAATACGAATACTATATATATATATATATGTGTGTGTATGGATTCATATATATATAAAAGTACGAGTGTGCGTGTAGGTTAAGCAAAAAAAAAAAAAATAAATAAGAAAAGAAGATTTCTCTGATAGCTGCTTAATTCATATGATGATGATGATAATGATGAGGAAAATAAAGTTGTTGCTGTTGTTTGTTATATGCGAGCTCTCTTCACGCTAAATGTGTCCATTTGGTGGAACATTAATTGCTCGTTACTTAAGTTCTAATATCGTCTACAAATTAAGTTGTTGACTGTAACATTTAATACAAACTGTCGTGCTGTGTTGCCACATTTGATTCTCGAACGAGCTAGCAACGTTATGCTGCGTTGCAATAAGATTCGAGCTAACCCGCGCCATCATGGATGACGATGATCGCTGTGGCTAAGCTGCCACAGCAGGGCATCCGCGTAAGAACGTTAACGCAAAAACATGCAAAACAAAAATTCAGGAGACATTCATGACTGAGTCTGAGTGAATGCCTGCCATATTTAGAGCCTTTAAGCCAAGGTGCTAGATGCTGTCTCTTTGTAGTGATGTGGATGCTTCTTATTTTGTTCATTTTTTTTTTCTTCAAAATTTTTTCTTTTTTCATTTTTAATCGTTCATAAAGCTCTTTTTAATAACTGAGCTGAAGTAGTTTTTTTCTTGTTATGAAATCTTTTATTTAATAATTTCTGTGTTTTCTGCTCATAATTGTTGCATTGTTGATGTTGCTCGTTGCCTGTTGCTTGTTGCTTGTTGCTTTTATACATAAATGCTTCTTAGAATTACTTCGTTTACTTACATACTTTATTCGCAAAGTATTTATGGTTATAGATAAGCTTATGTTAATTAAGAGTTTGTCTCCTGTAGTCATGAGAACCGCAAATTAATATAATTTTTTTTTTTTTCTAATTAATATTGATTTCATTTCGATTAATGTCAAATTTTTGTCTATAAAAGTGTCGGATCACATTAATTGAACATTTTCAACCCAAAGCGAACGTAACTCATAGAATGTGGGCTTATCTTCAGTTTCATTTGTTAACATAACATAAGCTTGCTCGCGCATTTTACCTGTTTTTTTTTTTTCCAAACATTCCGGTTTGCGTTCGTTTCAATATTAACTTGCTTTGCCGTCTGTCTCTCCGTCCGTCCGTCCATCTGTCTGTCTTGCTAGTGGCTTCGTATTGCTTTTGTATTGGTTTTGCATATATTGTGGATTGGTTAAGAAACTGTTTAAAAATTTGATGTTATTAGCGTGATAATGTCGTTAATCCGTTTGATTTATGATATCAATGATAATGAGTCAGTGAGTTTGTGTGTATCTTGCGTTTCGTTTCGTTTCATATCTTATGATTGCGACAATGATGGCCGTAAACCCCTACCCACACTTCATGCGCATTTTTAACTCACGGTTAACTGATCATAAATCTTTTTATTGATTTCAATAAATTTATTAATTTATTTAAGAAAAATAAAAAACTTATACAATATATGTATATGAAGCGTCGACTTTTGATTTTAAAAACCTTTAACACCTAAGAATCTTTGCCGCTATCAAAGTTACGTTAACTTTTAACATATTGTTACGACAGCTTTACAGATCGTCTTGATCTCTTGTATAGCATTGGATTTGCGTTTATTTTAATGTTTTTTTTGTTTTTTTTTACAATTTTTACATCCGTTAACAGAAAGAATTGTACCAATTTAGTCAGTCGTACGATTTGTTAAATCCACTTTCTTTCCTTTTCATATAATACTTTGATCGAAAGTTTAGACCAACATTCAAGTGAAATTGCACCCGTATATCGAATATGAGAAACATTTTTCTTTCCTAAATCGATAGCACGGTGACAGACATAATTTAAGTGCTTCAACTGCACATGGTTTTGTGCGACGTAAAAAGTATTTTTCTCGGTTTTATCCAATAAATGATTTTGTTGAGGAATGAAATTTTTTATGCAAAACCGTTTAGAATGTTGCCTTCAAGTTCGAAGAAAGCCGAGGATGGTTTAAATACGAACAGCGTCCCGGACGACCATCAACGATCATTATCGATGGAAGCTATGTCAAACAAATCACAGATTCGGTGCTGAAATTTTAAAAAATATTTCGAGCCTAAAATGCGCCAATTCTCGTCGTTGGTATCAGAAACACTTAGTTCCTCCATTAGTTCCTCAAGAACATTCGCATAAAGCAGTGAAGGCAGAAGGCAATTCCGGAAGTCAACCATAGCAACCCTTTCAAGGAAAATGTTGACACAAGTACACGGTATCTCCGGAGGATCACTTTGCAGGTGATGACAAACATGTGGAATAATAAATGGATTCAGAAAAGATATAATTAAATTGGTCTTAATTTTTGATCACAGTAGTATATATAGTCTTGACGACGACAAAGTTTTCAAATGGGGTTAACACGGGAAAATCTCTTCTAATACTTCCCTTCGACTAGCAACTTTAGCCACTTGTACTTTTTGTAGGTTGTAGAGTAGGTGTGGCTTATCTACAAACATACCTCCGAAAGTTTCTTGTTTCACATCATTGGTTATTTGCATTATTACTATTTTGCTTCATTTTTATATCCGCCATTAGAGGGTGGTCTCCAAGGAGAAATTTCGAGTAGATTCAGTTATTCGTTTTTATTCTTTCCAAGCAGTTGAAGCTATTCTTAGAACCAAAATAAATGGAAATGGAAAACTGAAATATTTTAACATTGAAATGGTCCGTCGAGAAATACTTGCACCTAAGAGGGAGTAGACCACCGTAACAGTCTAAAAGAAAAAATACTTTTGTTGCCATTTTTGCTCGGATGGAAAGAAAGTTACGAGCATAAGAAAATTTGAAGATAGTGTCAAGCATACCCTAAACTGTTAGAAAAAAATGTATTTTTGAAAAACATTAAAATATCGCAACACCGCAGTTATTCCCTGGAAACATCTTTAGCTTGAGGGACTCCGCGATACGTAGCATAACTGGTCCAAATTTGAATTAAAAAAAAAATCCTTTCGTATTTCACTGGAGAACATTGCTTTGAAGATACAGTAAAGAATTCGAATGAAAAAATTGAAAATTGTTTGAGTTGTGCTCGTCGTCGATTCCAAAAACTATCTTGCGAGATAAGGCGCCAGAACCATACAACTGCCTTTCCAAACTCAAATATTCCTCCTCTTTTTCTTCTCCCGAAGATTTTGTGCTATAAGCTACTTCTTGTGCGACATAAGCCAAGGACTGCTCAGCTTTATTGATCCGATTACCGGTGACTATTGCGACCTACCTATTGCTGATACGTGAGGGCATAGTTGTTTCTTTTCTCTATGAGAAGCTGGTGTCATGTATTATCGAGCAGTGATCCCTCTCACGACCATCTAGTTTGGGTTAACTTCGCAAAGCACAACAATTGTGTTGTCCTCTAGCTTTGCTAAGAAAATGCCAATGATTACAACTTAAGCCATATTTCCTGGAAACATTCCAATACTCGGGTATCTATAATAAATGTAGATGAGATGATGAGATCCGTTTAAATATATTCGGCTTTCGAAGATTGATTTCAAATCATCGGCGCGCCAATAAATTATTTAATGATGGATTAATTGGCGGCATAAAATAGAACCTTATAATGAACCTTAGAAGATACTGATGTGATTGTATATCCCACGAGGTGAACTATATTTGGAATGAAGGCCAGTGAAAGTGGACTCGCTCCTATTGACTGACGAGTCATTCCACTTAGCAGTCAAGTAAGTTAAGTAAATCATCCTGTTCGGGGTGGGAGTGGTGACTGACCCGGGAATATGATAACTAAAAATTTGAAAAAATGAAAAATTCCAAAAATGTGAAAAATTTTGTACCCTTTTATACTCGCGAAAAAAAATATTTCAAGAGTTTAGACATCAGTGACTTGCAAATATTAGGCAACATTTATAATTTCCATTAACCAAAATCCAAAATTGACTATAAATTTTATATTTTATTGTAAACATGCTTAAGTTAGGTAGGCGTTGTCTAAAACTTGCCTTAAAGTGAACACAAGCAATTTTCTTACTTGTTTTTTGCTTCTTACATCCGTCACCGAATTCAGGGTATGTTCGTTGTGTCAACACGTTTGCAAAGCCCCTAAATAGCACTATATCTGCACCATTGATCGGTGTCCAATCCGGAACCTGTCTGTCAGTCTGTCTGAACTATGGACATGTGTGGGAAACCTGCTTCCTGCTGGACGGAGATTGAAATCGGTTGAAGGACAGATATACAATAAAGCCCTTCGATGACGACATGCAACCTAGCAGCACCTCTATCCAGAACAAAAAAT
Organism: Glossina morsitans morsitans; assembly: GCA_001077435.1. NCBI lineage: Eukaryota > Metazoa > Arthropoda > Insecta > Diptera > Glossinidae > Glossina > Glossina morsitans. The sequence continues at coordinate 80,535 of CCAG010012100.1, forward strand.
GTGATCTTTAGTTTAGTACTCAGAAATTACAATGGATATACTGATCAAAATTTCTACAAGTGTTTTTCGGATGATGCCAAAGTACGTGAGGTACAAATGCAAAAAATTGGCTTTAGGCACCCAATGTTGCATTGTGTCGAAACCTTGTTTATTTCTCGTTTTCCGAACAAGATTGCGGGCATAAAAGATTCGACTACAGTTGAATATAATCTTTTTACATGTTTTTTTTATCTTTTTAATACCTTTTCTCAGTTGCGTCCATCATTTAAATATTTTACATTTAAAAACGCATTAATTAGATTTATGGCCTTAAGTTTTTCATGTCGTTGATTCTTATTTAGGGACATTTTTCGATTGGTTTTTTCATTCTGAACACAATCTTCTTTTTTTTTATAATTTCGTTTTTTATTCATTTTTGGACTGATTTATATGCTTATCGATTGAAAAATAACACTTTGCTGCTATTTATTAATAAACGATCTGATAATTCTTTTAAATATTCACGCAAACACGATAAAAATATTATATTTTCGCGACATGTTATTATAAACATATAAGAAAAAAAGAAAAGGTTTTAATCATGCCATAGTCATGCTATATGTTTCTTAATATAATTGCGGTAATCCTATATCTGTCAAATGCTTATCGAAATTATTTATCTCGAGCAATGCTATGGAGGCATGCATCTATTAGTTTTCTTTTGATGATTAAATTTTATTATTGTTTCCGTTGAAAATTTTAAGGTAACAACTTATTTCTCCAAAGTAAAGCACGAGTAAAGAAGAAGAAATCGCTTATATAACATGTTGACCGGAGTAGTCTAGTAGTGAAAGGATATCGACTAGCAACTTATTGATCGTGGTGTAGCATTGTCGATTCGTCAACTAAGTTCGTCTTACTCACTTGTTAATCACTTATGCTAAGTTTACACTTTCTTAAATTTCCACATAATGTAAATCTAGCTATAACCTAGTTAAGATAACCTACTTTAGTTATATGTAACCCACATTAAATGTAACTTTGGTAATAACCTAGTTTAAAACTACTATTTTCCTTAAGCTAGCGTAATAGTAGCTTTTTAATAAGATAATGGTTTTTAAATAGTAAATTTATTATATAAGATAATGGCCACAGTTCAGTTGAGTCAGAATTAAAGTGAGAATTAAAGTCAGACAAGGGAGCTATAATAAACGTCAATTCATCGGAATATTTATTGTGTTTTCACTACAGTGGGTTCAAATCTCAAGTGCGATAGTTTTCAATTAAGCTAATAGCCTTAGGTATGATAGTGCTTTAAGACTTTAATCTTGGAGTTTATTGCTCCACTCCAGGTAAAAATAACTGTTCAGGTAGGTAGACAGATACATAAAGTTAAGAGCGTACAATGTTATGTAGAGCAGTCTTTGTGAAAAACTTCAAAAATGACGAGTTTTCCAGAACAGGCTTATGTTTCCTTTGTGAAAAACTATCAAAAAGATGAGTTTTATTATAGTAGTAGGACGTAAATAAGACTTGGAAGATCAAAGTGAGCATGTAAGAGATATTTTACTTTTTTATTTCAAAAAAGGTAAACAAAGTGCAGAAGCACATACATCACGACGACCAACTTAAGGTTATGATTAAAGTTGATCGAAATCAATTCGTGCCTTTGCAGAAAAACTTAATTCATGCAAAACAACAAGTTTATATTCTTCTTCGTATAGAAAAAAAAATTATTGTATTTCATAGTGAAAAAAAAACCCAAGAACTTCTACTGGACTACCTAATAGTTCCGACAATTCAATTAGTTACTAATAGCAAGCTGGAATATAATTTGGATGAGCTTAATTTCGAAATCTATTTTTATGAGGGGAAAAAAATAACGGTCCTAGGTGGAGGTCTTTGATGGAGCTATAATTAGTCGATTCTCTGAAGTCTGGTAGCCAATCACCAAGTAAAAATATTCAACCAGACTTTAATTTATATGAAGGATTCTTTAATGAGATTCAATAAAATGCAACACGGATTATAGAGTTCGTAGTTATATTCGCACTAATTAAGCTGAATTAATTGAAAGTGACGGCAAGGAAGATTTATTTATTCATTTATGTACTCCGGTTATTAACTTACAACGCAAACTATTAGCTAAAGAAAACATTTATGGCGCTGCTGTTTAGCAACATGTGAGGTAATTTGAAGGTGAAGGTTCGATGCAGAATCATCAAGTAAGTCTACCAATTGAAGTCTATGTTTTGCATTTGCAACACGCTTCGATCATGAACTAAAAAAATGAATCCTTAAAGTGAAAAAATGATTACCCACAAAAACAAGGATTCCCATTTCGTGTGCCAATCACAATCATTTTAGCCTTAAGGAGTGTCGTATGGTATGCGGATCACTCTCGTATCACAAGGATTACGAAGTAATGTGCATGTACTTAACTTAGCGTGCACTTAACCTCATATAAGGAAGCTTCCATTAATTTGAGCTATCGCTCGTAATTAAAATTCGTCTGCCGCCACGACAGAAGGTGATTTTGTTGAAAAGCGAATGCTATAGCCAGGCTCTATTACGCAAAGAGTGTGGAATTCCACGTAATGTATACTTAACTTGCGTACACTTAACTTCATATAACGATTCTTCCATTAATTCGGTCCGTCGCTAGTATTCGAAATTACTCCACCGCCAGACAAGGAAGTGGTTTTGCTGAAAAGTGGCGACTATAACCAGGCTCTATTGCGCAAAGGGAGTAGAATTCCACGTAGTGTGCACTTCAATGTCGTTTACTTAACTTAGCATACACTTAACTTCTGTAACGATTCTTCCATTAATTCGGTCTAGTAATTAATTCGGCTAGTATTCGAAATTACCCTATCGCCAGACAAGGAAGTGACTTTGCTGAAAAGCGAGGACTATAATATATAACCAGACTCTATTAGGGAAAAGAAGATAGATGAGTGTTCCAAAATTCCAAAATTCAAACGATGCGGTAAAAACTTCGCATTATTCAGGTTAAGTATTCGTCTGTACAAAATTGATCAAAAGTTTATCTGACATTTAGCAACGAAAAATAACACTGCGACGAACAATTGATAATAAAGGATACAAACAGTCTATTAGTTGACCTTCGTTTCTCGCCTAGTGCGACACAATATAAGATGCGAACGTTAAACAAAGATTTTCCATAAATGCCAAGATTTTCTTCCACTCAACTGCATATTTTATTGCATTTAAAAGTCATCGTATGTTTGTGCAAGCATTGGTGGCATTTTTAATATTGTCCACAGTTTAGATAGTGTTGCTCTTCAGGTTGTTTAGGTCGTTGTCAACATTTAAAGCATTTTGTAGTTCTTATATTTTCCTGTTAAAAACGCGCGCGCATATCAATTTCGATATTTTTGCACCAAATACAACAACAATACAATAAAACACGACATTAGCATCGTGTTGAATTGAAAAGAAAGCAAGAGAAGAAAAAAAACGCAGAGGAAAAATCTGCGACCAGCATTCTTGACTGCTTGGCGGTAACGTATTACTGCGGAGCACAATGCTCTTGTGCGGTGGTCGGCTAAACAGCCGGCTGACGTTTTATGCATACTTATGCATCACATATGTACGATTTTTTTTCTTCTGCTCTTTTAAATATTGTCGTTGATACTACTTTTGTTGTTATTGGTCGTCGTTGTTATTATTGTTGTTGCTGTTGTTGTCGTTCTTCTTGTTGTTATTGTTGTGCTTAGTCAATTGCTACATTTGCGAATTGTTTTAAATCAATACACATACCGGGAATAAAGGGCCAGGCCAAGCAGTGCTAGACGCAACCAGCAAGGCACTGATTGTATTGTTGTACGCTTGATCGCCCAGAAATTTGTTTTGCCGATATTGTTGTTGTTTTCGGATAAAAGTAAAAAAACGAGAAAATAAAATGTTGTTAGCAAGTCCATTTTGTATGCATTTACATTAACATTATTATGAGTTTATGGTGATGTTATTGTTGGCGAGGCGGCCGTCAAAGACAGACCACATTGCTATTTCGATCAACGGTTTGGCTTGGTTTGCTTTCATTTCAAACTTATACGAGTTGGAAGAAGTTTCCTCTTCCTCTTTCTCAACTATGTCTGGATGCTGTGTGTGTGGCAACAATTGCAATAATAAAAAACTCTTTAAAGGCTACAAGTGCCAGAGTGATGACAAACAATGTACAATACGGTCAACAATCGCTGCCTCGGCAGCATATGCGCTACGAATCTTTTACTTTTTTTCTTTTGCGATTTTTCTGCATTAATACTCTCCCTCTGTCTTCGGGGCCTCCGTTCGTTTGACCGTACGTTCGACATGTATTTAGCGACGACGACAATTTTCAGATCATGTTTGAACACACAATTATAATTGCGTGAACTAACATAAAGGTAATAGATGTATGTAGATGTATGTATGTATGTACGTTTGTGTATACGTATATATATAGTGTGTATACGTATATATATATATATATATATATATATATATATGTGTGTGTGTGTGTGTGTGGCTGCGTGTGTGTGAGTGTGTATGTATGTGTCCAAATGTGTATGCATCTGAGTAAAGCAGATCATCGAGCTCTTTTAATATATCCGCGTTTGTTTTTTCTTCTGACGCTCCGTTTTCATCTCTGCTGCTTTTTGCTTTTGTTTTTTTTTTTTTTTGTGAAGCTGCCGCTGCCAAGTTACAGATTGCGCTGATAACTTTGAAGTTTTATATATGTTGCTGTGTGTCTTAGTGCCAGATTTGTCGCTTCATCTGCCGCTGCCACACAAAACCCTACTCCGCTCGAAAGCAAAAACTTTTTTAAACGATGAAATCAAAAAAACAAAAAAACGAAAAAAAGAAAAGCAACGCTTTTGTGACGGACGACAAATAAAGCAAACTAAACTAAATGGTATTTTGTTGGAATTGTTGTTAACAAGAAATATAACACAAGAGCTTTTTTAAAAGTACAATAACACACAAAACACGAAGACGACGACGACGACGACAATAACAGCAACAGCACAACAACAACAACAACAACAACAACAACAATGTGATGTTATTTCGCTTTTAAAACAATGAAATTACAAAGTGAAAATATTTACGAGCCCATCAAGTGCTAAGTATCGCATTACAACTCTGATGCTGTTCGATGAGTTGTCATGTCATGTTTATGTTTTGAAAGTTTCAAAAGTGTTTGTTGTTATTGGTGCTTCATATGTATATGCGTTTGGGAATACAACAACAAAATCAACACACACACACACACACACACACACACACACATACACAGCCAATAATAATAACTTGACTTATATTTTATGTTAAAGCCAGAACTTGGCCTGGCTTGGCTTGGCTTGGCTTGGCTTGCATTCATCTTCTATAACGCATTAAAGATGTACTTATGTGTGCCGACTAACATTTAGTTAACTTTTTAGCTAAAAAACAAAAAAAAAAAAATTAAAAATAAAAATTGTGTTAAATAGAAATTGAAAATATTTAGATCAGCTTACATGCAAGCAAAACATGACGTATGACATGACACCAACACGTTTAAAACATTTGCTTTCGCTAGCTAACGAAGCGACAGACAATACATCTTTTGCAATTAATCGTACGACCACCAACATCATTACTATCATCTCCTGATGACAATTTTCAGTTTAAATTACACCGTCGATAGAGAGAGAGGAAGGGAGAGAGGAAAGCGCGCAAAAAATGGTTTATAGCAACAAAAAAATGCCTTACCTGCGATACATTCAAAGAATTTTTTTTCCTTTTTCTTATCACATACTTGAAGCACTGTCTAAGAAATTCGGTAAATGTCTGTCTATAAGCTTAAGCCATGCTCTGATTATACCAAATACTACTAAAGAGGAATTTTGAAGAATCGAAAGTCTGACGTTCGTCTACGGTTTATAGTAATTGATTTTGGTCGAACTTAACTGACTAAGAAGGCGTAAAACACAATCCCAATGCTTATTGGAACAAGTACAAGCGATCTCTGTGTACTATAACTTCATATATTTTTGACCTAAGCAATTCCCCAATCGATAGATCCTACCGTAGAACTAACTAACCTTCTTATTATTTCTGGTCGATGTTTTAGTTCTCATTCTCTTTCGATCCAAGTCATTGTCATCCGCAGGAAAACATAAAGCTCGGATTCTTAAGATTAATGTTTAAAGGAAATTTTAAACTGTCCCCTAAACTTGGAAATAGAAATTTTCTTCAGATGAGAGCTTATGCTTTACACGCTCTTCTGAGTCGCTATGCCAAAGCACGAAGGCAAGAAGCTAAGCCAGTTCTTCGCCTCATTTGTTTTAATAATTTGTGATGGCTTCCATAAAGTCTGGTTTGAAGAACTCACAACTAATTACACCCAACTAAACTCCACAAGGAGAACCACACCGTACATTCTCCTTTGACGTCAAAGTTAATAATGCACTTACTCCACATCACGGTTGTTTGCGCTTTGAACATCATTACACAAGCATTCCTTGTTTATAACCCTTCGGAATTTCCCACTTGTCATAATTCAGAATCAATTTATCATCCAATTGCTTGAGCGATTCAACAGCAGTAGCCTTTGCATTAAACAGAGAGAGCCGCAAATGGCATATTTCCGTAATGCAGGTCTCGACATATATAAGATTGGAAAAGCTTCTATTGTTGCATAAAGCTTAAAAATAGCACCGTCAAAAAAAGAAGCCTGGGAGTTTCATTCAACATCCTACAGTACCTTTTATACTCTTCTTCTGATGGAGACAGACAACTTATCCAAAGCTCCAATACTTGTGTAACGTTCCAATATTGATGAAGAGTTTTCAGAACTGGCCATAATCTGAATCTGTTAGCTATGGCATCACTTTCCGGAACAAAATATATTCACCTCGATCTGTAGTATCTTTTCGCGCCAAGCATGTCAGCATTTCATCAGAGTGTTAAACTGTAAACCGTATTTAAGGAAAAGTAGAGGACGCATAGTGGCCATGTATTTGCAGTTAACACAATGCTGGCAATAATAGGAAAGACAAAGAGACCGGTATAGATGGCGGGAATTAGAACATATGGACACAACATATGATAGCACTTTCCTACAAGTTGCTAGGAGGAAGCAAGTAACCTCTGGCTATATATAAGGTGCGTCGCCCTTTCAATATGCTGAAGAGGTACAGAAGCGCTACATTTTCTAACCAAAAAGTTTAATGGACAATTAGCCCTGAACCCAATTTTTGATATCTTGCAGTACGTTAAGTACCCGGCTTCAATCACTTTTGTTTATTGCTTAAAAGCTTGAAGCCCTGTCCAGCCGGTAATATATTAAAATTTCTTTTCCTTTCTTAACCACATGTCAACTTTTTGGTTGTTACCGACATGTCTCGTAACATTTCACTTTCTCTGATAGAGCAACTTTGATGAGTTTGGCCTCTTGTTAGTGGGAAACCATCGAACTCCAATGAGATGGGCCACTCATTTTCGGTGCCGTCCCCATCGCATAGCGTTTATTTATACTTTTTTTTTTACCATATCATCCGGTAGTATCACTGATTAATCATCCGGTAGTGTTACTGATAATTGAATTATCGCCTCTATCCGATTTTATCTATGCAGTTAGTTTGGGGGAATAGATTTTGTTTCACAAGCAAAATGGCGTACTTGGTTTTATTCATCTAACAACAAAAATAGCGCATATATTTTGTGGTTAGATACGTCAGCTAGTCCATGCAGCGAGAATTCTTAGAATCGCCGTAGGTCATCGACTTTTTAGAAACATGTCTTGAAGACATGAGTTTTGTTTTAAAGTTACTCTCTACAAATTTTTTTATCAGTAGCGGACACGTGTACACTTGCAGATCACTATACTCTATACGAGAGTATAAAAAATTCCGATACCTTACTGACCGGGCTATTTGAACAAAATTAATTTGGAAATTTACTTAACTAATTTTAATTAATCGAGTTTGAAATGAAGTGAATGAAGTGAATTAATGAAGTGAATTTTCGTGAATCTCTGAAACGTACTGAGCTCATCTAAAGCAACTATTAAACAATGTGTGTCGTCCGTCATACATTTTCTTAAAGATTTCTCAAGCTAATAAACTGCGATCGCTACGGTATGTTATCGTCGATCTAATCTATCTAATAAATCGATTTGTGAGATCTAGAAAGAGTATATATGTATAGTAGCAAGAAAAGGGGAAAAGTATTTATATCTTATGGGCGGATTGTAAACACAGATATGTGTTTTTTTTTTCTTTGAATAATTTAGTAAAATCAATTCAATTCCATTCCAATTCTGTCAACTATTAGGTTAATTATTATGAAAAATTTATGTTATTTAATAAATGAGTTATTAAAACATATTAATAATATTTAATTATGATAATTTATAAAGTTTATGCACAAACAGTTAGATATTTGCTTATAAATATCCGGCTCCATGTGTTGCTTAGATAATATGTATGTAAGCAATTAAGATAAAATCAAACGAGCCACTACTCTAATCAATATTTAGTTTTTATTACTGTAGAAAAAAAGAAAAAAAGAAAAGGAAAAAAAAAAGCAGAAAGAAATCAAACAAATATCGTCGCTTACTCAGGCAATTAAATATTATGTTGATTGGTGTCAAGAAGCTGGGGGCAGACGAGTTGTGTCTGCCGCGAACCAGCTAGGGAAGGTGATGAAAAAGAGTCAATCAGTCAGCCCCGCCAGGCTTGTAAATACAGATATATCAGCGATTTTTTAAGCGAATCTTAAACATCATATAGTAGCGCATTTCAATCATTGCCTTACAAATATTGCGAAAGTTTAGTTAAATGTTCATAGCGTGTGTTCATAGTGTGAATAGTTTGCATATTGTAATTTAAGCAAACTTTGGGAAACACTGCTTTATAAACATATATAGATATCATTTTACATATTTTATATATTCATTAGCGAAGTGTTCAATATGTTTTTGCTGTTACTGTTGTTTGTGCCATTTTTATATACACTCTATACGAATGGATAAGCACACGCTCAGTCGATGCGTTTGTAAGATTAGTAGCAAGTACGACAGTCTAGCAATATAAGTAGTTAAATAGCTATAAATAACCAAATAAGATCAATATATCAAACAATGAATCAATATTCAGTTTCTAAATGAGAGGATAACTTGAATTTTCAACAGATAGACATCAATCTTTGTTCATTTGTTTGTGAGTGCTTCAATCAACTTATTTTTCTATTGCCTTACTCCCCCACTAGTTTCTACTTTCTCCTGACTTGAGCTTTATGAGAAAAGCATAGAGGTGAACTTGCTGCGGACGCGCCTTTCTTTTTTAAACGACCTTAGAAAGGAAACCGCAAATAATTTCGCCAATTATTCAACTATCATAGAGGATACGAGATGAGCTATGTGATAAAAAGTTCTTATCTAAAAATAGTTCTATAAAAAAAAGTGAAACAAGTGAGGATCGTCTAAAGTAAATTAACTTTTCTGACTTCCTAATCCTATTCCTAATCGCATATCAAAATTATAAATATTCGCAAACCATAAAAATGGGACAAAGATTGCATTAACTATATGTGAACTTGGCGAACGTGAATAACGAGATCCAAAACGAACGTGAATAACGAGATCCAAAAGTCAGTATAAGAATCTTTAGACTTTGCTCAGTGAAAAAAAGTTGATCTTTTAGCACTTTGTTTTACTTAATTTAACCTTGAAATCTAGTTGACATTTTTCTTAGATTGGCTCATAATTGACCGATGCCTATAAATCTAGTATCAATCCGCAAAATCCTACTTCAATTAAAATCTTGACCACATTTTCCCGTTAATTGCGGTTATTAGTAAGCGAAGTACTCCTCCGGCATGTGATGGAAACGCGCCCATCCGTGTGCTTAGCTATGTTAGGTATACTTTATAACTTTGGCCTGTCTTTATCGTCGTATCTATCCCACAGTAGCGATTGTCACATGGTAATTAAGCAATGTGCTTAAAATGGATGTTTACCTTTCTTCGCCTGTTAAGCAGGGGTACACGCTACTATGCGTGTGCTTAGCTAAGCTTTGCCCTAGCTATAGCTTACATGTCGTGTCGTAGTTGTGACTGCGCAATACTTATTATATTACACGCCTCCATAGCATGTTTTGCTACTTTATACTATTAAGCATGTGATTAGTTACGCTACACTTAGACGCTATAGTTTGGCTACGATGTTACACTTGTCCAGCATTACATTTGCTTAGGTTATACGCTTCTATAGCTTGTTAAGCTGGGTTACGCTTGATTAGTTAAGCTATCGCCATAGCTTACATATGCTACTATGTTGATCCCTTCGTAGCAGTTGTTAAATTGCAGTTAGGCAATATGATGGATACGCTTTCCTAGCATCTTAAACTGGGTTGTGCTCAATTAGGGGATTTTTGCTACAGCTCCAACTTATATACCCTATTATGCTTGCACTTGGGCAGCACATGTTCTATTGCACTTCCACAGCATGTCAAGCTTATACATAACTCAATTTACTTGAAAAAACAAAAAAAAATAATAAAGTAATTGCTGAGGTAAAAAGAAATTCGATGTAAGCCAAGCCGCTTATAAATTTTTGTTATTTTTTTTTGTCTTTCATTTTAATTTAATATAATGAATGCCTTAATTGGCTATAAAATACTAAATTTGCATATCAATAAATTTTATTTTGATTTTGACATTAAATTAAATAAAATACTATACATAAACACATTAACATGTACAAGTGCACTTTAGCTTATGGTATAATATGCATGACATACGATAAACGAAAAGCGTTTTGTTTACGCTATTAAAAATTTAACCAACGCCGCGCATGAATCCAAGGAAAGAAATAATGATGAAAAAAGATAAAGTGCTCCCTTCGCATACGTACAAGTAAAGTCATAAACTTTGCGTTTTTTTTTATTCTTCTCTCTCTCTCCTCCTCTCTCTCTCTCTCTCTCTCTCTCTCTCTGTACAATTTCCACTAAGGCAAGTAAGTGCTATTCAAATCATTATAGCGTTTTTAACGTTTGCAAATTTTAAGATTTCTTAACGTCTCCGGGACATATGTTTATGGCTTTTATCTAACTATTGGACAGTAGTTATGAAAACAAATAAGACTTTCGCCAAATATCAGTAAATATCACGAAATCGTTTTATTTTTACCTCTTGCCTACTGTTTTTTACAATAGTAAGTACTTACTTATGACCGTATGTACGTATGCGTGCGTGTATATGCGAGTCTTCGCTCAAGCCTATTAGTAGTCTCTTCTTCGACACAAAACGTAACAAAAAAGAAAAAAAAAGAAATGTCATAAAAGTGACTTAAAAATATGTTAAAGTTAGTTTAGAGCATTAAAATGTCAGACTATGAAAATTAATATGTTGGGGCATCCGCGTTGTTCGATAATAAATTATAATCTTCTTCTTCGTCTTGTTATGAGATCACAAGTAAATTATTGGAAATTGACAAAATTTGTTAAGGATTTTCACACTTTATAACGTAATTATATTTAGTAAATATATGGCGGTTTTTTAATAGATTTATTTGAAAAGAAAAAAGAAAAAAAATGTCAAAGTGTTTATGTTTTCATAGCCATTAGGATAAATTTTATCAATTGCCAGTAAAACGTCACATAAATTATACTGATCATGAATTGTGAAAGTTATATTCAAATGAGAGAACACAATGTAGGAAGGAAGCTTCAGAGATCCAGCAGCAAATTCTGCAAGCATGTCCGTCTGTCCGCTTATGCGCTTGTCCTTCGATGTACTGTCTATTATAATAACATTCCCCTGAACGCAAAAATGCAGTTATAGACTTTAGATTTGCAAAAGAATTTGGAAGTGACGTGAACTTTTCAAAGGACACGACCACATGCCTATGCGACGAAAACTTTTATTTCGAAAACAAAAAAAAGAAAAAACAGCCGCCTTACCTCCCATATTATAAAGCATGAAAATTTAATTCTTTTACTATTTGCGTCTTTTTAGGATAACGGTGAAGATTCGGTCACAACCAAATACGTTATATAATCACATTGGTAGTAATATATCTAATGTAAAAAGCGCAAATTTTGGATGCTACCATATTTAAAAGTAGAACTCTACGTCGTATTCATCTATTGCTCTGCTCTGTTTTCTTTTTTCTTTACTTATTGCACAGGTGCGCAGACAGACAAATGGACAGACGGACCTGCTTAGGAGGATTTATATATTTTATGGGGTTTTTGAAGCTGCGCCTTATAAAGGTATTAAGAAAAATTTAATTTTGACACATTATAATATTGGGCATCGTTAATTTTTTTCACTTTTGTACAGATGCTACAGCATTGCCCACAGAGTATGCGTTCACATTCATTTTTGGACATTTGTTTGCTTTAGTTTATGAGTAATGAGCAAACAAGCAGTTTTCTATTCGGAGGTGTTTTCAGTTTACGTGATGCTGTGCATGTGTCCTTTGACCAATTTGGCTCATTTCCCATAGTAACCTGCGTGCAAAAACTTCCAGTATTTCTACCATATTTGATGCCGATATCTTCATTTTTGTACCGCCAGGAGAACGTTTACAACATACATTATAGAGACGGGTAGACGGACACGTTTAAACCGATTTCGAATTTGATGCTAACCAAATATATATACTTTGTGGGGTCTGTGGGGCTTGCAAACATTTTGAGCGATATCCGTCCCATATACACCGCCTATATCCAACAAAAAGTAGAGTATGACTCGTATATGAGGGCAGAAGATCTCAAATCCTACTTGGAGACGCTCGGCCGCATACAGCAAAAGGTTCAAGTGCTCATAAGTCACGAAAGGCCCTCGAACATCGGTCTAACATAGGCTGCATGGTACTTATGTATTGGTGAGTAAAGAGTAAATGCTCTACAGAGATAAAACAGGTACTACGACCAACCAATTTCTTTACCAGGGCCAGAAGCCTTTCTGAGCGCCCCCACCCACTCGTCTTGGAATGACCTAGATATCGTTTAACACACTTCCTCCACCCGTTGCTCTTTAATCAGACTGCTCCTCTTTGGAACAATCTACAAGCGCTGATGTTTCCGCTTTTAAACAAAACGTACACAAGCATTACTCCCTTCTCCCGTTCCCCTCTACCCACGACCCTTCCCGCCAGCCACCATGCTGGCTCGTACAAAAGAGAACCTCTAAGCGACTGGTCAAAGCAGAAAAATAGTCTTGGGTTACCAAGTGGGACCGGCTTAAATGCCCGATAGACTAAGATAAATATTTATACATCGACTAATGTGTGTTCATAGTTTAGTTCGTTTAGTAAAAGCATAACCAAGCGGGCTCACACATGTTATACATATAAATGGTTCATATCCTGAGTGATTGGCCGAATAAAATTAATATATAGGAACGATTTTCATTTCGGTGCTCAAGATAGTTTTGTAATAAACTCTTACTTTTAAGGTGCGGGACAGGGTTCTTTATAAAGGAAGGATACCTGTGCATATCTATTAAATTTTTCTTTATATTTTTAATCGACATATTCTCTTACCCGGCTGACTCTGTTTACAGGAGTTGAAGTGCCTGGACCGTGGGATTTAAGAGTGAATTGAGGGTGTTACGCTAATTAAGAATAAACATACGAGGAGATCTCTAATGTCTCATTGTTTGACAAGAGCAAAAGATCTTCGACTTTCTTTTTCGAGATCAAGTTTTACATTTCGCAAAACTTCAATACTTATTTCCTTACTTTTTGTTGCATTTCATATTTTCTGGTGGCAAGAAAGCACTAAAGCTTTAACGAAAGGCTCATTCATGGAATTAGAGTGCCTTCGTTCGTCCTAATACATGTATTCTTCGCTTGTGAGTTTCAAAAGAAAGCAACTAGATCGACACAGATAACAACCTGATTACTGAACACTTGTATTATATGAAAAACCTGAGTAGTGAGTAGAGTTCCGAGAAACTAAAAAAGCTCAATTCCTCTTTAGATAATTTTCCCACGCGATACCAATGAAGAGTACGTTTCGATAGTAATGTGTAAGCATGCAACTACCTGACTTCGTATAATATATCATAATAGTATTAAAGAGTTTGGTTTTTTTCTAATGATTTTTCTGTTCTCCTTCTCAAGCATCTCATTAAGTATAATAAGCTTCATTAAGGTGATATTTAAATCATTTAATACTTTCCCAACAGATTATATGATACGTAATAAAAAATTGTAAAACAAAGCTTTATTCTCGTACTACTTCTCCGTTTTCTCTGTCTTCTCCTCATTTCAAGATTTATTAAATCAATACAGAACACGATAGGCACGATACCGTCACAGACATTAGCTAATTGACCGACTATTGTTCGTTTTCTGTAGAAGATGTTATAAATATAAATGTGTTTTGAACATTGAAAAAGAAAAAAACAAAAAAGCAAAAAGAAGAAGAAGAAGAAGAAGACGAAAAAATGCTTAAATAAAACGCTAACTGGGCGCTGTTGGAAACTCTTCGTACAAAATTTTTCATTATTTTAATGCCAGAAAGTTTTTTTATTGAATGTTTAACCTTTTTATTGTTCCGTATTGCTTAAAGCGTTTTCAATACTAATAGTTCATCGGGAATTTAAACATAATCGTGTTTCAAATTTATTATAGTGTTAAATTGTACAGCGGGGGATCGTTAAAAAAATACAACCAAGTATCATATAAAGCAATGTTGTTATGATGCATATATAATATATATATAATAATTTCTATACAAAAATCTCAATCATTTTCTCTCCCTCCTCCCCTCTCTCTCTCTCTCTCTCTCTCTCTCTGTGTGTGTGTCTTGTATATCGTAACATGCAAAAAAGCTTTCATATAAATTATTGTTTAAAAATTCGATAAAATCCGTCTTCATAAAGAGGTCATTCTTTTGACCCGATTAATTATCGCTCGTCTTACATGTGTTCGATTCTATTATGCTTAGTTATGAAGGTTCTACTACCAACGAAAGCTCAATTATTTCAAGAAGTGCATCAAAAGTGCTTTTTATTTAAAAAAAAAATCTTACACTAATCACGTATTAACTCAAGCTTGGGCATAGCTTGTGGAGATGGCAGTAATATCACCGTGTCTACCTTTGCCGGTTTGTGATTTGAATTTTTCTGCTGCTAGTCGTTTGCTTTGACTTCCATCAAGACCTAGTGATTATATTCGATGAAGTCAGGAAGACTTTTGCTTCGCATAAACAGCACAGGCCTCATGGCACCTATCACATCGCCCCTTTATTTCACGTACGTTTCTGCCGTTTCAGGTTGGTTCGCATGGAGAAGAAATAGGTATTGAAGTGAATGTAGGAATCGTGGGGCCTATTAAGAATAATATTTACTTTACTTGTTACTTTCCTACATGCAAGAGATATCATCTATCCAAGTTCTCCAAGAGCGTCAGTGAAGATTGCATTGCCGACATCGTAATGTATCTTCCCGAGTTCGCAGACAAGCAAGAAAACTTCATGAACTGTCCTAGCACAGATGCTACTATAAAAGTTGAAGAGGAACAAGGTTCGCGAATATAAACGTTAAATAGTGAAACCCATTGAAATGTCGCTACATCTACCTTTGATTGCTTTCCATTTGAAACTAACGAATGTTGACACGAGTTTCCGGCCCCGTAAATACTAGTTACTCGACTCTCTTGAATGCCGCCAAATCTTTCGCTTCGCGTAACCAACGTTTCCGACATTCCACACAGTCCCTGCAATCGTTTCCTGTTATTTGCTATCATCTTGGCTTACTTCTAGCGGAATTTTCCCTAAAATGATTGATGGCCTAAAGCAAATTCAAGAATCACGAGACCAGTTATTAAGCTCGGTTGTTTGGTGTCTTTCGGTGAGCACAAATTGTCACCTACCGCGTCGGATCGGGCGTTCAGTGTTTACGATAATGTTGTCAGATTTCCCGGCTTGGTATGACATAAATCCAGCTGGATAACCTGGCCGTAAAAAAAAAAAACCAAACCTCTCCAACCAAAGCGTGGAACACATATCGTGGCAACGATAAATGGTCCAACATAAGTTGTGCCAGTGCTTGACTACTGTGCACCTAAGAACTTATTTGTTGACTTGTCGAAAAGCCAAGCTTTTCTTCACTGTTAACCATATATAGGGAAGTAATCTTTTCAAGATAAAGATGATCTCTCTCCCGAAACTACGAAACGATTTTCGTTGTTCTTTCGAAAATACATTCAAATTTTGATTAAAAACTTCTATAAAGGACCGCTTGTGTTCGCGATTTAAATGATTCGTAACAATGACTCTCTCAAGTTAAATAGATACTCGAAAATATTGAAAATCAATAATGCTAAGGTATGCAACACACAGTTTATAACCATGTGCAGAATTGATCCTTATTCCAATAGTTGTTCTTGGAGATCCCGAAGAAAAAAATCGTTATTTAAATATAAAAAAATATCTGCACCGACTTCTAGCATTAGTCGCTATGATAAATAATAACACGAACACGAAGCAAATATGTCTCTCTGTCCCTTTCGCTCTCTGTTTCGTCACGCGCTAATTATATTCATTGTTAAGAGACGAAGATGTAGGTATGCATCTCTACGATAGAGACTTAGGCTTACAAACGCGTATTGGTTTTGTGTGCAAATGTGGTAAATGTTTGAGTGGAAGAATTTTTAATGACTTAATTTAAGTTGTGGATAAATTGGTCCCTCCACCTTCGTTTATTGTTTTAAATTGACATAAAAGTGGTCGTGCTTGCCGTGCATTGCGTTTTTTTTTTTGTTTTTTCTTCCTTTTTTTTATGGATTTTATTTGCTGCCGCTAAGTGATATGAGACTTAAAAATTTGTATTTGCGTCAGACGATATAGGCAACAATAATGAAAACTGTATAAGAATGTTTGCAAAGTAGTAGAAAAACGAACAACAACAACAACATCAACAACAACAACAACACCAATAATAACAACGACAACAACCATGACAATGGCAAAAAAAAAAAATGACGCCCTCAATCGAACCACATAATCAGCTGCATTTTATACAACTAAACATATGCATTTGGCGCGCGCGTATGTGTATGTGTGCGTTTGTGTGTTCGTTTATATATTAATCTTAAGTTTCATCGTTTGGTTTGTCGTTGTTTGAATCGCATGTATTTAGAAGACCCGGTGTTCACGGTGTGAACGCTAACTGCACTGCATGTGTAGTGGGTTCGCCGTTCATTTCTTCATTATATTTTTCCATTTAATTTGTGCATTTTATTGGCTTTTTATTTAACTCTAGTTGATGTTGTTAAGCTAATTGGACGATTTTCTGATGGCTGTGTTACCAACAAAAACACATACATCGACACTTGCATATAATGTTGTTTGTTTGTCATTATAAATGAAAACAAATGCCAGTAGTGACTAAATATTGAAAGCAAAAAAAAAGAAAATATTAGTTTGGCAAGAAAGCATTAAACGCGCTCACATTTATTCATTCTTACACAAAGCATTCTAGTTGCTGTTAAGATTCCTTGTTAAGTTATGAGTAAGTTCTAGAGAAACACTTCACGTCAAACATTTTGAACAGTAAAACATTTCCTAGTCATGACGTAAAATCTCACCCTAGGCCATTATTCGTTAGTTGGACTTTTAATAGTTGCACGAAACGGCTCTCTATCGCAATATACTTTCACTCGTAACTATTGGTCCGCATTTATTCGTCAGCAAACATTTGGGAGCTGATCAGCACAATCTGCTTGTGCATTGGCTGTCACGTCATGTCGCACCATTCCAGACGGTTTCACTTTCGAGCGGAATTCCCATAAACACCACTTCCGCCTTCCCTCCTCTTCGCGACCCAGCTGTAAATCTTTCTGATTGTCAACGTGCCAACATTTATAAGCTTATCCCCATTTATTGTGTTTTTTCGTGTACTACCACTTTTCGTCTTGCAAATCGAACTGTGTGGTCGATATGCGGGATAATGCCAGAATGCTACACAGAAAGCAAGAGAAACGGCATCACCTGAGAACTGTCTGCTTTTCCACCTATTATGATGGCCTCCGAAGTAACAGGTAAAAGCACTTGAACTATTGCACTTGAACTGCATGGGACTGACCGTCTAAAGCACATATGGGAAAGCAGTAGAGAGACTAAATTATCGGTAAGCTAATGAGCGTACCTACGGTTCTCCATACTCATAATCCAGCGAAGCGGCCATTTGAATAAAAAATTTTCGTTAAGGTCCTTCTGAAACACTGCCAGCTTACACGACCACTTCCGCCTTATCCAAATGCCCTATCAGCTAAATGTTGTGTGTATCACAATCACAAATTTTTGGTTAATTAAAATCTTTTTTCTTTTTTTTTTTTAAGAAATGAGTTCTTCGTCGTAGTAAAAGCAAAAAAACCGAAATTGTTTTCTTTGCCTTCCCAATAAATTGATATACTATGCAAACATACCTACCTATATGTAGGTGTGAATATCACTTTATTTCGCATGATTATATTATAGTAGCTATGCCGTCGTTATTCTCGGTCGAGATGTTGATGTTGCTTGGGTGACGACAGTAATTTGCACGACTGATTAATTTATTTCACAAACAATCATAATACCTCGTTAGAGTCGTTTTTATATAAATAAATAAATAACAGAAATGGAAAAAAATTTACAACAGCTATAAAAATAATAGCAATAAAAGACAACGACAATAGCAGCAGCCGCAACAACAGCAACAACAACAATAATAGCAATAAGAAAAAGATCAATTCTTTTTTGAAAATTCAAACTCTAATCAATTTTTTCTTATTATTTTTCTTAAATGTTTACATTGGCAAACAAAAGACATCGAAGAAAAGGTACGAAAAATCTATTTGCAAAGCAGTAACGAAAACATTTATATTGAAAATCAATTTCAAACTTCAAATGGAACGAATGTATCCCCAGCTAATAGAAATTGCAAAACAATTTAATAAGCATAGGATTAGGGAAAGCAATATCAAGTAAAAGGATAATGGAAATGGAAATGGAATAGTTACAAAAATGGAATATAATCATTGATACCTTCCACCGGATACCATATGTGTGTAATAAAGAAAAAAGAAAGAAGAAGAAGATACCCACATAAATAAGAGATTTGTTATTGTTATTGTAAGTTTTGAATGTTTTCACATCTTATCCTAAATCCGAAAGACTCATGTATATATATATATATAATAATAAACACATCTTTAAGTTAACAATAATAATAATAATAATAATAATAATAATAATAATAATACAAGTCGTGTTTTAAATACACTTGGAAGAATGCTCTCCACATACGAGCCAATGTGTTTCAGGTAACTTATGACTTTTTCTGCTTTTGTCTGTCTACATAAACACTGAAACCGATTAAGTTTTATATGTCTGTCTATCTGTCCGTCCGCCCATCCGCCCGTTCGAATCTAGATTACGTTTTTACTTTTCATTACAAAAAAACTCTTTTATTTCACATGCTTTGATAATCTGACATAGCAAGAGTTCCCCTATAAGTCATCTAAATTAGTTGTTGAGAGACATAGTTTGAACTTTGAACTTTCAAATTCTGTTTATCAGCTTTGCATCGTATCACGTATTAATGTTATGTCGTTGTGCCTACACACAGTGTCATGCTTTTTCTTTCCACTTTTCATCATAATTAGGGAAAATCCGAAAATTTTAAATAAATTTCCCAATAGATGTCTTGAGACAGAGAGAGAGAGAGAGAGAGAGAGAGAAAGAAGCTTACTAATTCTATCAAACCATTACCTCTAGTTACTTATATACCTATAAAAGTCTTTGGCGTCCGCAAAATATTTGCGTTAAAGGAGCTAAGTTGTGAAATGTCTAAAATTAGCATAACGCTTACTTGTTCTTAAAGAATACACTGCGAGATGAATTAAGACGAAGAGGAAATCCGGGATGATGGTACCTTTTAATGATCCATAAGGCTCTAACGCGGAAGCAATTGATTTTTCTATAGTTAATATAAAATTAATCGGGCTTTTAACTGGTAGGGGACCAGCCTTAACTTAATATATTAAACTTGCTTATGAATTGAATATATATAGGCCCACGATGTCTGCCTTACACGATAACGGTAATCTTTTGTCCGAGTTAAAAAGCAAGCTCTGCATAATTTTTACTTTAACGAAAGGCGAAGGTTATAGGCAAAGGATATAAATAAGGAGTTGAAATTTTGTAATATCTTAAAGTGTTAGGTCGCAGAATATGTAAGTTGAAACTGTAGCGTGATGTATCGCTCATGGATGGACAGTTTGAACATGAAATACATAATGTTCTCATATTTGTAATGAAAAATGTTAAGCCTCTTAAGCCAGAGAGCAAAAGTCAACTCTCAGTCAGGATCAAGACTGGATTGGATATGATTGCTTTCATATAGGGTTGTTGTATTTGTTGTGTTCTTCGTTTTTCTTTCTTTTTTTTTTCAGTGTACGTTACAAATCTTCATATATATAGCTTTGGCACACACATGTCTTGTTGTCAAACAATCGCATGTTATTCTAGTTAAATAACAAATTCGCTCAGATCAAATGTGTCGAAAGACTCTATCAAAGATGATGAGACATTTACCCCTAAACACATTCAAACATTTATATCATATATGGGTAACTACACAAGCTGTTAAGCAAAGATTTCCTCTAACTTTAGTTTCTTTAGATTAACACTCGACTACACATATACCATATATAGAATACAAGTTAAAGAAGACAAAGTACGATTTTTCGCAATTGTAAGACTAACTACAACAATAATAAAGTGTTATAAAACAAACGCATACACAAACCGAACATATAATAAAAGGCAAAAATTGCAAACGAAACGTTTCTTTCCCATGCTAAATAAAGTAAGAAAAACTTTTAATACCAAATAAAAATGTAGCCATAAACACATACCTATACACATGTAAACACATATCTATATATATATATATATATATATATATTAGGATGTTATGTAAAGGAAAGAAGTAGAGAAAGACTTGAAGAAATTGCCAGCCGGGCATTGTGGCCACATAGTCAGTCACTGTCTTCCTAATTTCGTTATGCGAATGTAACAGTATGCGTGCGCAAGTATTTTTGTCATTGTCACCCAATAACAGCAAACAATAGCAGCAACAAACTAAAGCCAAAACCTTGTTTAACACGCGTACTAAATCTAAATATCTTAATTCACGGACTGGCAGCAGCACTCGCCAAAGGTGCGAATGAATATCTTAAAACGTATGTATATATATATATGAGGAGAACCTAAAAAAAAAAAAAAAAAATTGTGTGTATTCACAAAGTTCAGCCAGCAGCAGTCTCAGCACATTTATTAGAGGTGCGTGAGCTTTGTGATAGTATCGCTCGATTAGAAGTCCATAAAGCGACAAAAACATGACAACTGTGTTGCAACAAATATAAAGAAGAAAAACAAGACAACAACAATAAGAAAAATAACAAACCAACAAACAATAATAAATACAAAGGTTTAAAGTTGTACTGAAAACAACGACTGAAGAAAGAAGCTAAAGCACAAAGAAGCGGCAAACTCGAGCTTAGCATTCCTTTGTGGCTATAGCTGCCAGGATTAATGAAGCTGCGAAAAAGTGCACATCAGTACACGCGTCCAGGGCATACACATATATATATATTTTGAAATTCATTCTCAGTTTATATCAGCAATACATAAACGGAGTGGATAGCAAACGATATTCAGCACCTCGTTAGTCGATTACGGTCACAAAAGCAATTTCAGCGCAATTTTTTTTTTTTTTTGACTTTTTCTCTCTTTCAGTTACTTCGTTATTGAAAGAAATAAGGAAAAATAAAAAATAAAATAATCTTATGTCAAAGACAGAAGAAAAATGTACAGAGGGACGACGACTACGGAGAACAGGATTAAATTCAATCGTGAATTGTATTGAATTGAGTGCAAAAACGAAACAAAAATATAAATAAAAGCGACACCAACAACACCAACAACAACAAAAGGGCATTAACACACACTCGCACATACTTGGGAGGCGTTTAGCATAGAATACATAAATACATATACATGCGTGGTAACCACATGCACAAGAATAACCTGAAGAGAGTGGAAAGAGTGTCACCAAATCGCCAGCCAAAGCAGTTGCTAAATATTTACAAAACTGCTGGGGCTGGTGCTGGTGCTGGTGCTGCTGCTGCTGCTGCTGCTGCTGCTGCTTCTGCTTCTGCTTCTACACCGTATACCCCCATACGTATGCTTAAGCGGTCAGTCTTGTATTGAAAACTCCATGCATTGGGTGCTTAGAGTAGTAGCTAACGTGGTGGTGGTGGTGTTGCCTCCTCGTTGTCTGCTCAGCTCATTTAAAATGCGAAAAAAATGTTTCTTTTTTCATTATTGTTGTTGTTTTCGCGACTGGGTAGACTGTTGTTGGAGTTTAACACATAGTTAATCTGAGTTAAAGAACAGCAAGAAAACTAAAAGCTTTATCCGCCTAAAGGCGAATCTTGGATACTCCACACTTAAGGTGAATATTTGGAAATTACTTTATTTTATGTTTTTTTTTCTTGCGTTGAGTGACTCGAGTAGCGTTGATGACAGTTTCGATTTCTATGCTGTATGTAAATATTTTTTTTCAATCCATTTTTAACCTAAACTCCGACCATCAAGAAGGAAGAAAAAATTGTATAACTTTTTGCCTTAAGACTTCGCAAGTATAGCAAAACAAAGAAGGGATGGCCGAGCTGCCGTATCATTTTTGAATGCGATATGAGAGACGATACTGAATTTTTACAACAGGCATAATAAACTTAATATGCCTTCTGATTAGTCGGTGTGAGTGGCTAACGTAGAAAAGACAACAGACAGCAATACAATAACCATTGCGGGTATGAATATGGGTTTATCGTCTCAAATAGCCGGATTTAGTGAACGTCACACTGTCTGCCACGAACTTGGACTGTTTGGCATTCGATTGGCATGTGAAACAATAAGCAAATGTGACAAAATGACAGACAAAGTAACAAACTAACGGCTAGTCGGACAGTCAAAAGACAGACTAAATCGCATGACTGATTGACTAAACGACAATACATAAAACGATAATCATTCAACAAACGGTCAGTTAGACAGTTACACAGTTTAGTAGTATTAAATAAGTTGGGTTTTCTCTCTCAATTTATCCATGTTCTGCAGGCATCCACACTACTACTGGCTACACTCGCGTAACATTCACAACACAACCACCACACAAATATGAGCAGATATCTGTATATGCTTCACATTTAAGTGATAAAAAGTGAAGCGTTCATGTTTTGTGTCACTTTATATGTTGCTGATGTATTGTGATGACCGTCACACACATATAGACGCAAGTGAAAAATATATAAATGCATACACATTTATATATGTATTACTTTTATATATATATATATATATACACACACACACCCACACCAAAATATGGATATATTCATATATGTATGCGTATATTCCATGTATCATCACGATTCGTTGGCTTTTTCCGAGTTGTTTATTGTTATTACATTTGAAATGAACTGTGAATTATTCCATATAATGGGAGTGTTTTTTATCAAAAGCAAAAAAAACGAAATATTTGATAGAATTTTTCATTAGAAAATTCTGTGAAAGAAATCTTTATGAACAAATGCTTTGCACTCGTTCTTACAGTGTTGGGAATTTTATGAATTATTAAGAGAAAGTATATGAACTTAAGTTCAGCATTCCTCCCCCACCCCCCTACCCCATTTGCATTCATTTTACACGATCTTGTTCTCTTATGCTTATTCTTACACTTCTTCTTATTTTTCTTTTAATATATTCTTATGGACGATCCTTTAATCTGGGCATCTTGGAAAAACTTGTAGAGCAGAACAGGATTCGCGTAATCATGAGTGCATCGAAAAGCTTTGTTTTCCGTCGCCTTCCTTGCGCAACATTTTTCAAGCCCGTTTGGCGCAAATCTGGTAAGTACAATAAACTTTTCTTTCTATACAATCAAGTAAAATGATTACTGTTCCTGACAATTCGTTTCACAATAACGCTTGCCGCTTATTGCTATCTCCAATTATTCGCCTAATCTTTGTGAAAGGGCTTAATATTCTTGACACAACTGATAATGAATTGTGTGTGTTCTGCTCGTAAGGGCATACAAAATATTGAAAGGCGGAAAGACTTCGGTGCATAAAAAACGAAAATCACTAAATTGCAGCGACATGCTGTGCAAGGCAGCGCGAAGTCGACGAAAGAACCAACAGGCAGAATATCAAACAATTCTAACAAGAAAGGTAAAGATGACTGAAGGCTGGTTAATAGGGCACAAAGGCAAACTTAGCGTAGAGCATAGAAGCAAATGGTGATTCGATGCAATGCCTAGATAGTTAAAATTATGACGACAAAAAGTAGGGCAAGGAAATCTTAAGCGAGGGTAGTTCAGCGAGGCAGTACACTGACAAGACATTTATCAGCCCAAAAAAAAAAAAACCAAAACACTGTAGCATGTCTCCAATGTCCCGGATACGAAATAGGAAGCTGAAAACAGTGCAATCACCGCGCGGCCAGTTTTTAACAACTATGTACTCCGATTGGAAAATGGTAGTGCCATGTCCCGTAATAAGCGTAAGATTTGTTAGCATCAGCACAACCCAGTTGGAAATGATAGAAAACAGCTTAAGCATTTCCCAAGATAATTACGCAATGGCTCTGTTCTGAGATACCTCGTCTGTTACAGATTCAGCTCAGATTGAAATTGTTGTAATCTAACATAAACTACTGGGTGTGAGGAAATTTTATCGATTTCTTTTTTTTGCATTTTTACAGTTTGCTTAGAAGTAGAAAAATTTCATATGAAGTTCGTCTCCTAGGCGAAGTTTGAGGATAGTAATTATGATTTCAACTAATCATCAGACAGATCGACATGTCTAAGTTGATTAGACCACCCATGCTTAATTCTTTTGTTCAGAAGACGTTCAATGCCCGTTTAGATTTTAACCTAAAGCTTTTCTCAAGGAAAAGCGTCCTCGTTCTACTGACAAAGTGACAAAACACGACAAAAGCAGAGGCATTAGGGTGATACTAAATTGATGTGGACAAAATTGGTTTTAATCATACAGAAGCGAAAGATTTGTTGATTTCATATGCACTACTGGCGTATACTGAAGCCCTACGAAATTTTGCCCTACGTCTGGTGGAATTGCAAATCAGTGATTAATCAGTAGACAGATGAGAGCGAAGAGATTAATTGTCACCACGGACATACCTAAGAAATCGGAAGGAAAACTCGGCAGGAAAGCGAGCAAAGCCTGAAGGCCGTTCGTTTTACTTGTAACATGTGTCCAAAGAGATATATGTGCCTAGTGGTTTGCTGGGCGATTCCGACAACAATGCAATTTATTAGGTAGGCTTTCTAGGGAGCATACGCTGAGTTCTTCTCAGACCCGGGCTACTTAGGGATTTATAGCCGTGTTGGTTTCACGGGTCCGTAGAGATCAGGGAACACCTCTGACTATCAATTTTATGCAGTCAGCACGGAATAGAAGGACTGCCGGTCAGTACGGTTTAGAAGGACTGCCGGACTCCAAGCAAAGCACAACAAAGCTGGGAACTGTTAAAGTATTTCCTGCGTATATTTTCTAAATAGTCATAAATTTGTAATAAATTTTTGTCCTGCAAAAGCGTTTCCCCTCCACCCCTACACTTCACATTTAAAAAGCTTTCACGTAAAGGAACTAATAATACATTGTCGAGGGATAAACTATTAGACGCTGAGTCTCAGGCCGATCTAAATCTGTATTTCGCTTTGTTAGAATTATTCCGCAATAGCTGATTTTCCAGTTAAATCTAAACAATAAGTAATTGTTGCCCCTTAAGTAGCGAAAAAAGCAGTTCACGTATTCGCAATTAAACCGAGTTAAGGAATTTTATTACAAATTGATATCAATTTTTGGTAAAAAATTAAATTTTCAAAATTCTATAACCAAATACAGATAAGTTTTAAACAAAAAAACTTTGCAATTATTAGCAGCTTATCACGCCCGATAAGCAAAGCTCAGGTTAAATACAAACAACACCGCGTTTTCCTAATAAGAAGCTATAAGAAAAAAAAGAACAAAGTAAAAAAATAAGAACAAAAATTTTGAAATTCTTACTCATGCAGAAACAATATGATCTATACAATAATGGTATGTGCGTGCATATGTCGTGCATATAAACAAATATACATCCATCCATACATACATACATACATACATACATATAGTTACATGCACGTATAGTTTATAGGACACAACAAATCACTGAAAACTGTGACTGAAAGCAGAAACCAATAAAAAACTGGAAATTGTCGCGTTGTTAAATGCGAAACGGTATGCGTTTCAATACAATGAAATCAATTTGCTTCCAAATCATTGAACAAATTGAAAAATGTACAACAATCAACAATTTGAAGAAACAATTCACCCAATTACAGTGTAAGTAAATAGTGTACGGACAATAACGCAATAATATAATAACGTGCGAGCGAACACACGGGTCATGTACTTTTCTTTTGCTTTTTTTTTTTTGCTTTTGTAGTTTAAATGGTTAAGAACTAAATAAACAACACATCACACATAGTACGACTGCTGCTGTTGTTGTTCAAGGAAATGAAAATAAATGGGAATTTATTTATACGGAGGAAGGAGGAAGGAGAGACATATGAGTACGATTATTGTATTCATGTATTTTGCAGAAATTTTGTTTGCTCAGCCATCTTGATTGGTATCATATCATAAAATAAATACATAGACTAGAGTCGAGTAGATGTTGTCATCACAATTTCCATTCAACAGTACACCACTACACTTAACTTCGCACTTACATTGCGCTTACCCCGGTCCGCATTTTATTTGCCATCGAAAGAGGGTTGTTTTTGCACAAATTCAGGGTTGATTTTGAATTGATATACGAACGCAACAACACTTGTAACCAAATTGTTATTTGCTTCATTTTAACAGTGGAAGTGTATGCGACGCCATTATAAAAAGTATACGTCACTCATAGAAAGTAATTTTTAGTTTTTTTTATTGGTTTTTGGTCTTTCTCTTCTCACATTAAGTGCTTGAGCAATTAAGATTCTCTTCATATTAATATGTTTTTTGAATCAGTTTTAAGTAATTGTTGGAAAATTTACGTTTTTTTTTTTATTTTTATCTCTTCCGCCTCAGAGATCTTCCACTCGAACCATAATTACCGTACAATATCTACCGCAATATATTTTTGTCTCTTGTAAAAAAGATTTCATTTTTATTTTCTTTGCAGTTGAATTAATTAACAAATTCTTCATTGTTCCCAAATGGTATTTAATTTGTGGAAAATTTCAAGTGCTTGTAGAAGTATTTTTTAAATAATCCAAATTATGCTTACGCGTTCGGTTCAATGCCAAAGTAGGGATGGATGGGCAAGCATTTGCAAGTGCTGCCGCCGTCACGGATAAGTTGTAGCAGCATAAAATTTAATTTAATTGATTTGCTAATGGGTCAGGTCAGTCCGTCTGTGCAGTTAATGCTTCATTTAATTTCATATTTAATCCTCCACTTGACGAACATTACAAAGTAAATTTTGTCTTCTTCTTAAGTTTTCCCAAATTTTCGAATTTTTTTTTTCTTTTTTTGAAAACTACAAAAAAATTAATTAGACAAATAATTTTCAGAACATAATTTTCCATAGAAATAATAAATTTGAAAACCTCTGACTTTAACAGAAAAATTATAATAACAACAAATATTTTTAGCTGCAAGTGTTAATTGTTGCTTAGATTACAACTATAACGGCCAGCAGTTTGAAGGCCGTAGCACCTTAGAAAACCGTGAAAGAAGTACTTTTACGAAAGACTATAAGGCGCACATGTATCTTGTGCGTTCGCGAACATATGGCGGATAAGTGTGTATGTGATTAACTTACGTATTCTGCCGTTATGCTCAGTTCGGGTCACACTTTTTTTGTACCTTTGTATCAAATTTCAATAAAATTCTTCAACATACATTTTACTAGAAAAAATTAGAGAGATTCTTCAACATACATTTTATTAGAAAAGGAAAATTCCTTAGTCCGAATGGTCACTACATCACTAAACACTCTACACCACTGCGTCTACGATAATTATTGATATGAGAATTGATGGAGAAATGATGGTCCCCCAATTCCGGCCTGAAGCGAAAACACGCCGGCATTCCAAAGTAGTCAACAGTGTTCGTCCTCATACCACATCTCGGCGTTGCATCAAATTTCATGAAAATATTTCCAGAATTGCGACCTATACATTAAACACAGTAAAACATGGATAGACATCAGAAGGACATACAGACAGACAAGCTTAGATCAGTCGTTGTCAATGATAGGTGAGTCCAGGTGTCGTATATATGCGCACAAACTTAATGTGCCCTGTGTAGCACAAGTGGTGTAGGGTGTAAAAATGCTTATGATGTGCAGTAAATTAAGTCAGAATTCTATACTAATCAAAAATGTACCACTACTTCGGTGACATATGTGCAAAGTCAAAGCCACCGTCCACTGATTGTCTTACGTAGAATTGTCGTTGATATAATGAATTCCTTTCCAAGTGAAGAACTTGTCAATCTCAAGCTCCCTGCTGGAATTTCCTTTTTAAACTCAAAAGTTAAAATACTTTAGAAAAAAGAAAATATATAGATGTCTATAAACTTACATAACAGGAAAATGTTTCTTTAAATGTTCTTGTGCGTACGTACTCAGTAATTTTTAATTGTAAGCTGTGACGATTATTTGATGTAATAGAATGTCAGTTCATTGGTTTGTCGGCGGTACATACATCTCTTCTTTTGCTCTTCAATTTGTCCTTTATTTTTTCTTCTTCTCCTTCTGTACTTCTGTTTGTGCATTCGTTTGCCGTTTCTTGCTGTAGCTTGCAAAATCTCAAATTTGAAATGCAGAATGACCGCCATCCAAATAGCCGCACAGTAGTTACAAGAACTTTGAAATTACTTCAATATAAACACACACACACACACACATAGAGGTACATTTTTTAAATTCGAGTGAATACATAAGTAGTCTGTCTATCTGACTGTAAACCTAACCATTTGTTTTTCTACTCTCTCAGCCCATTGACAATAAATAATCAGACACTATTCGGGGCACTATTTCGAAAGAAAAGTAACGCCTTTTTGGTACTTTCCTCACAGACATCTTGTAACCTCCTTTTCAATGATATCCTATCTGTTTATCGATGAATCTCTTTGAATTCTTACAAATCGATGCAATTGGCATAAAATTCGGTTCATATGTTCCTTTAAATATTAAGTTTAGCAATGGACGTAATGGGTCGTCCGTCATATATGCACGTCATTTCGGAAAACCCAAAAAACGAAGCTAAAATTGTCAAACTGGGAATCAGTTAATTGAAAAGGAACATCGAAAAACAGGAATAAGAAATAATTTCTGCAAGTCGGATATCGACATGAGAGAAAATATGAATGCAATATTCATTGGAATCGTAGGAAAGTTCAAATTAAAAAGTTTCACGAATGGTCGATTGGTTCATTGATGTGCCCGAAATTATAAAAAAGAAAACCAAAGGGAGCGCTAGAAGGTCCGCATTACAAAGCTGATTAAGCTAACTTTTCTCTCTCTCTCTCTTTTTCAATTTCCGAGTAAAAGATGTAGATTAAAGAGGTTGCATTACGGTGTCTTAAAAGCTTTGAATCTAATAATACAGTGATAGTTAAACTATATATGAAAATATCTGAAGTGAATGAGTTTAAGGTGAATACTTCATGTTCATGATGATTATGATGTTTTTAATGAAAATTATTGTTGCTTTTTTTTTTTTTTAATTTAGATTTAACCCAAGAACTTTGATACTTGTGTAAACCTTGGTTTAAGAAAATTACAAAGAAAGCTCATGTTTCATAAGAGAAACAAAAAACATTTTACTTCTTGTGCTCTTCTTCTTCTTATTCTGCTTATTTTGTCAACTAGCACATGCATCTAAAAATTTCGTGACAAGACGAAAGCTGAACTGTTATCAGTGCGCAGAAGACAAAGAAATTCAGAAGGAAATTCATTATCAAGCCGACGAATTTCAAATGAATACTAAAGAAGTTGTATTCCGTGCATAATAGAAAAGACAATAAAATCTTCACGGAAGAAAATGGACGCTTCAATGAATCTCGAAAAGTTCACTTTACTATAAAGAGGAGGTATCAAGATTTACAGGTGCTGCCAACTGAGGGCGGAAATTAAGCACGTTAGCCCTGCCCATTTCTTACACAAGCAAGCAATAGCAGTGCAAGTGCAGGAAGCTGAAGCCGTTAAGCCTTCTCTTTACCTTTACACCATTACTTGGTGTCCTGGCATCTTTGCATAGATTCCTTGGTGGATATAATCAATTTTGTGGCTCGCTGGTCACATTGCGCCAGCAATCATTTAATAAAACAAATTACATGTTCAGAGATCGTACTTTTGCCGTTGGGCAGAAAACTGCCAAACGGCAACGATAATGGAAAACAACCGTGAAATGTCACGGCTTCCGCGCTGCTAATCGCAAATGAAGATGAGTAAAGTGGCGATAACTGGAGAAGCCTGAAAATTTGTCATAGTAAAACCATGAAAGTGCGATGTATACAACTTAAAACCGTAAAACCCACTAATTACTAAACCACTAATACTATGTCCAAAGAAAAAACGGTGTCCTTAAGTCCTTGCTTGATAAAACCATTAACCATAATTTTATAAATGCCTCATGCATTCCTATCCTATCAGGATAGTGAAAGTGTATGATTTTCGATTTTCTATTGCATTTATGGTCTATTTTTACTTTACGAAAGATTAGAAAGGAAATTACATGAAAGGACCGCTTGTAAGTTGAATTTTTCTTCTCATTCCCTTTTACTACTGTGACAAACAAGAGAAACTCATAATAATTACTTTTTAGATGGAAAGGGAAGGAGTTAGTAAAACAATTTCCAATACTAACCACACATTTTAGATTTTTATGATTGCAAATGAAATTAATTTACATGAAAATGATTCCACTAAATCCTACTGCCGCCCTAACTCTATAGTCATAGTAATCAATGTGGCAGAGTTGGCAATGATATCGTTTTGAGCAGTGGTATTGAACTGTCAATTTAAATGGTAAATATTCACATATTGTTTACCCAATAGGAGGAGCATGAGTCCAGCAGCATTCAAAACCCCTAGCACCACGCACACATACTCATCGACATTACGGTAATGTAAACAAATTAAAATGAAAATGTAGCAGAAAGCCTTCCCTTACAGGCAGGCAAGCAGGCAAGCATTCAAGCAGGCAGGCAACAGCAGCAGGTTTTACAATCGCAATTTTAACTACGGGTGGATGTTTAGTTGGAGTGCAAAAAGGCAAAAAAAAAAAAAAAAATAGCACAACAACAACAACTATTTCGCATCCATTTCCATGGCATGATTGAGAGCAAAGCTAAGTCTAAGGCTGTTTGGCTCCGGCCAATGCAAATGATAACATACATTCCTATGACGCCCCGTTGAGTAATGAGAGTGCGCTGTTTTCGGGAAAACCAGCATCAACAAAATATACACATTTCGTGCTTAAACTTAACTCAATTGACAGACTTGCTCAGCAAAAGATAGAGAGCAATAGAGAGGGCGAATGCGCACAGCTATGCATCGCAAGTCTTTTTTAATGCACACACAAGTTTTCGCTTTGCTGCAAGTAAGTAACTCAAAAAGAAAAATAAGTTATTTGCTTTAGGTGTAAGTGCCACCGCAAAAGCAAGAAACAAAAAAAAAATCATCTCATATTTTCGCGTTTAGCACTTCCAGTTCTTAAGTTAAACGTTCAATTTTCAGTCCAGTTTACAACTCAGCTTGAGTGTTAGTTACAATGATTACAAAAACAGTGAGGAGAGCCATTACATATGTATGTACCATCAACCAATACACAACCACAACGACACAATATTCCTGTGTGTGGTAGTAATAACATTTTGTTCCGATATGATGAAACCCAAGGAAAATGGGCGTGTCTAGGTTTAGTTTTTAGCCAACTACTACTCCATTGAAAATATGCACAAGAGTCTGTTAAGCAAATAAACCATAAAGAGCTTTAAAGGTATGAACGAAGATGAATCTTAATATTAATAGAAGTAACATTGTATAGACAGAGAGATGCTGGTTAACTATATATAGTACCTGTGCATTTGTGTATGTATGTATGTATGTATGTATGTATGTATGTATGTATGCATGGATGTGTGTGTGTTAGTGGTTAGTGAAATCTTTGTGTTGGTTACTTCAACTTGAACCATTTTAATTTAATGATAATTGATTGCTTTGGGGATATAATCGCAAAAAAGTAAAATAAAAATAATAAAGAAAATGAGATAAAACTAATAATGAAAGGGGAAAATACTCGTTCCATGTACTGTGTTCATTTAATAATAGCATGATGCCTTAAGGCGTCGTTACTCATTTTCATGATAGGTATATATATGTATATGTATCGTTCGATTACATTATATATATATAATAAACTCATTTATAGAATAACAATGACACCAACAGCAACTTAGTAAATAATTATATTCATCAGCTAATGAATAATGAGTTTTGCTCAACTATTTCATTATGTACGCTTAAGTCTATCTACGTACTTAATAGATATGTAGAATGGATATAGAAAATTCGTGACCTCTTTTCACCAAAATTTTAGCACATTTTTTTTTTATATTTATAATTGAATTTCTTGAACGAAAAATGAAACTCTGACACCATCGCTAAAGAACTTTTGCAACTTCGGGACGCAAAAGTTAGCCAAGTGATTTTCACAGACTTCCTTTGAAGTTATATCGTCGCACGACCTTGCTCGGTCGGCTCCATATGGAGAATACATCAATATTTCTCTGCCAAAATCTCTTCATTTTTGCTTTGGCATTAAAGATGTGTTTGGTTTGGCATTGATGCGACGCTTTTCATGAGCAGGACTTTACTTTAACTACGCTTAACACTTTAATCGTATTGGCTGTTGACAATGGACAGTGATATCAATGCTATCATGGACTTGAATCTTTCATGTAAATACGTCAGTAGGTTTAACAAGTAAGAAAATTATATTTGACGGCGACCCAATCCTTTATGCACATCACCGTTGTCCTACACAAAATTGTAAAAAGTGGAATAATATAAATTTGCATACCCCATAGTATTGGTGGGGGGCGTGGTTTTTTCTTCCTATTTTTGCAGGATCATTTTGACATTTATATCGGGTATATGTTGTAGTTTATCAGGAAAGAGAAAAAAACACGGAAGGCTAAGGTGTTCTCACTTTTGATTGTATAGATGTGCGGTCGTTGTAGGCGTGTTCTTTGAGCATTTCAAACTGTTGTGCGAGCGCGAGAATATTTGTCACAAATACTACATGGTGGGGCAGACGTACAGATGGACAGACAAACAGACGGAGATGCTTAGGTGCATTCTGAATTTGAAACTGGGCAAGAATTTAAATGCTTAATGCGATTTGTTGTAAAGATGTTGAAAAGAAATATAAATTTTCATCCACTATAGTATTGGATAGGCCTGGTCAATTTTTCCCATTTTTCTGCAGACACTACAACCTCATCCATAGAATATACCTTGAAATTTTTGTAGATCTGCTTTAATTTATGAGTAATGGGCTGGAAACCAATTTTTTATTCCTTTTGTAAAACAAAAGTGTTTTCACTTTATGCAGCACTGCAGGCATGTCCTACGACCAATTTGAGCCATTTTTATTACCAGCCTGCGTGCACAAACTTCCAGGGAGTGTGGCAAATGTGAAGTTGATGGCTTTATCTTTGCGACCAAGAAAATACTTAAAATAGACATTACATTGATGGACAGACGGACATGATTAAATCCATTCTGATGCTGAGCTACGGTACGATCTCGGAATCCCTCTGGGCGTTGTAGACGTTACGAGAAAATGAATATGCTTACCCATCGTTCGATGATGGGCAGAAAAATACTGAAGATTGGATTTGCTGAGAAATACCATACCCTACCATAACTGGAACTAAGATACCTTACCACAAATCCTCTTATAATTATGCAGTATTATCGCTTATTCTTTTGAGATTGTCTTATCACATTTGTTCTATGGCTTCTTATAATGTTCCCGAATCCGCCACAATGTTAACGCTTCCGAATCATAAAATAAATATTTCAATAATGTTTGCTGTCGTAAAGCTCTTGATTTCGCTCGCTCGCTATGTTGTAGGCTCTCGAGCCAATTCATGGCCGCTACAATCGATTCAAACGTGTTTTGCAAAATGCGGAACGCCATACGCGAACCAATGGCAATGGTTCCAATGTTCTTCTGTCAAAGTACTTAACCATTCTAACTAAGAGTTTATGACTTGATTTTTACGTATTTCGTTTCAATTCCCAATTAGTCTTTGTTTGCCCAATTGGTTTTTGTAATGAATTGTTTCTTGTTGCCTTGTGAATTATGGGCGCTTCATTAGATTCTCATAAGTCAGAGATGAATAGCTGATGAACATCTTAACAACATCATCACCAGAGAATGTGAGTGAAAATTATCCTCGAATATAATTAAGTTTTCAATCATTATTATTTTCGATGCTCATCGTTTTATGTGTAAACACACAAGCGACTAAAAGAAAGTAAAGTTAAAGAAAACAAAGAACCGGAATCTGGTTACACACTGCTAATAATGATAAGTGTAAACGTAAATCGTACAGATGTACATCGTACAAAGCTTAGAAGGATAATATCATCTCGTGCCTGCTTTTTTTTTGGTTTTATTCGCTTAATGAATCCTTCGCTTAATTGTGAAGAATGTTATAAACCTATGATTATGATAGGGAGCGAAATTTTTAATAGCCAACTTTGCGAACATAGTTATGCTGCAGATATTTTGAATCCGGTGGACAGAGAAGAACGAGTGGTGAAAAGCATTTTACATAAAATTTCCGCGCAGTCTATGGAGATTTTTAAGACGAAAGCAAATCAAAGTGTACGATGCAAACAAAACATAGGTCGGATGTAAATAAACAACTTTTTGGGTATTGGGGCTTCAAACTCTCTCCTAAAACTTTTTTCTCGTAAACTTATTTTTCAAAATAGCCGCGTCTTTGCATTTTTTCATTTCTGACTTTAAAATAAGATTTTCTGCCGAAAGTCTTAGGATAAAACAATATTGATGGACCTTATGGCCGATTTTCGCACATTTTCCAAAAAATTTTAATTTACGCCATCTGTATGCCCTACACCGCTTGTGGCACAAGGGTTTCCGAAGTCAACATCAAACTAAGCTTGTCTGTCCGTCTGTCTCCCTTTCTCCTTTTGTATTCAATCTACAGACTGCAAATTTTGCAATATTTTGATGAAATTTTCTACCCCGGCCTGTTTTGGTCCACACACGAACGCTGTTCGAAATGTTTCGGTTTCGATCACTTTTCCGACTGCTCCCTTACTTTGAAAACTCTTTATGTGAATATCTGTAGAGTGGTGTAGGGTACGTTATGGTTGGACGCGGCCCGCTATAGTCTGTTTACTTGTTTTTTTTTTTTCTTTTAAATCAATTTTCCGAAGAAAGGAGTCTTAAGCTAGATAGCGAGAAAATATTTGCTGGCAAAACTATGATTTCTAGCTGTAGATAGCCGCAGTTGTGCACTCACAATTGAAAGGCTCCCATCTTGTTTTAAAACAATCTGGAAGCAAAATATTTTATGGGCTTTAAGACTTTTTGTTGTTTTACGTAGATTTAGGAAAATCACACTATTTTTAATAAGCGCGTGGTGATGTTATCTCTTAGAGTATTTAAGCTAGAGAACTCTTCATCAAGATACTTTTACTGCTTTACCTAGCGCTAATTTTTGCAAAAAGGCTTTCTCTGGTACCAGATTATTTTCAAAAATATAATTTTTATTATACCTATATATCTATAAATATATATAGTAATATAGTAGTATTTTCCTTTTGGAAACATTGTCCAATATGTAGAGGAAATATAGAATTAAGTAACTCCTCTGAAGCACTTTTTCACATTCGCTGGCAATGTCTGAAAGGTTCTCCTCAAAGTTCCCTTCTAAATACATACCAGCGCAAGAGAATCCAATTTTATTGGAGATGAAATAAAAATTATCGGCACACACGGGCGTTGCCTAAAGTTCAACGAAAAGCACAAATGCATGCACCCGGTAGGTGATGTGTGTGTGTTTTAAAAAGTACCAAGCTTTCGAAACCAGCAACTTATTTATTCATTTATTTATTTATCCAGGAACTGAAAAAAGTGTCACCTATTTATTAATAACATTATTTATTGATAACATTATACACGAGTCGACGAGTCCCTATAAAATTTTCTACATATTTGAATAACCAAAAAATATCCATAAGTAAATTATATTCGCTGGTATAAGAGCGCTACCTGTGTTTATACAGCGTCTCCGAATAGCAGCATAGCAGCAGACAAAGCCAAAGGATCCTATTAAAATTTGATAAATTACATTTATACAGCGTATATGACTTTAACAAGACACGACAAGCAATCTTAACGAGAAATATTTTAATATATTATACGAGAGTTCCTTCTCTTTCTTACAGTTCAGATACTTCTCAGTCGCTCGTTTTCCGTTATATCAATGTAAAGTTTATCTCCTTTTATGTGCAAAGTATTTAAAGTGGCAGTTAAAACGAGAAAAAAAAAGAAGGAGTCGCAGCCCTGTGTATAACGTTGTTAAACGAAGATTATTAAACATATTTTACCCAAGGGAGTAGTTAACAGTTCGTTAAGTTACCGCGTACCGTAAACGTTACAATTACCAACACAACGATACAAAACACTCTCTCTGACAGTACTGATACTGATTTTCACACACAATATACATAAGATTTTTGGGAGTTCACTCTGCTCTGGCATGAGAAGGCTATGTGGGATTTTAACGCGATACTGTTACAATTTCATATTATTTATGACTTTCACATGTATTGGGGGTGATTGTGAAATTTTTGAAATTATTATGTTTAAAATCATCATCAGCTTCATCATCATCATCATTATCATCATCGTCATTATTATTTGTTTTATGGTTATGTTATCGTTTGGAGGTGGGCTCACTGATAATGCAGTAAAACGGGAATTTAAAGCAATAAAAATAATTGAATCATAAATTATCGCAACTAGTCATAGAATCGATATTTTACAAATTCATTAGGTTGGTACAACAGAAATTTCGACTCTTTCCCTTGCTCTCTCTCTCTGTTTTTCGCTATCTCCGGCTGTCGCTTCCCGTCTTTTCCTCTCACTCTCTACGTTTTTATAGCCATCACAGAAGGATGAGGACTCGTAGGATCACTGAAGCATTTAACGGCCAGAAGGAAACATCAGAGGCTCCACAAAGTATATACATTCTTGATCAACATTAAATTTTAGATCGATTTAACTATGTCCATCTGTCCATCTGTTCGTCTGTCTATCCATCTATCCGTCTGTCCATCTATCCATCTATCCATCTGAGTAATGACTGTTGTAAACATTCTGCTCGCTGTAAAATTGAAGCTATCGACTTCAGATTTGACAGAAACATTGGAACAGATTGATATTGCAAACGGGCCAAAACGCTCGAAGGACATGATTGCAGTACTACGTAAACTAAAAACAGCTCTGTTTTTTAAAGGGAGTAATAATTGGCTTTTTGCTCATTACTCATTTACTATAGCAAATAAATGTGCAAAAATTTGAAGCGTATTCTATGGGCGATCCTGTAGCATTCGTACACAAAAATGGAAAAAATTTACTCCGCCTACCCAATCTTATAGTGTATCAAAATTTAATTGAACGCTTCAAAGATCCCGTAAAGTATACAAATTCTTGGCCAGTTTCAAATCTTGAATGCACCTAATGCACACATCCGCCTGTTCGTCTGTCCATCTGTCCGTTTGCGCAGCTTTGTGGTAGTTGGGGTAAACGTTCTCCCGTTAGCGAAAATGAAGATATCGCCTAAAAATTTTCAAGAGAATTTGGAATTGACCTAAATTTTTCAAAGGACTTGCGTACAATGCCCATATGCCTATACGACAAAAACTTTTATTTACGACGAATCGATATTCAATCATATACTCCTTGAAAGATGGCCAAGGTAAATAGAAGTATATCAAAACTGTTTATCAAGATGGAACATGCCATGTCTCATATATCAAAAATGGCCGCAAAAGTGATTTAAAATATTCGGAATTACATTTTTCACAGCAAAAGTAAAAAGTGCAAAAGGTGTGATCAATAAACATCGACAAAATTTGAAAATTGACACTATTGCCCCCACAAATGAGTCCATAACAGACAAAAAGAATTAATTGATCTAAAACTTTGCGTAGGGTCACATGTATTTGATGGTTTAACGTCGGTACACTACCTTGACGGTTTAACCCCACGGTGCCGAAAGATATACGGGTTAATTTTGCGTAACTGGCGGCCTCTAGAGAGTTAGACAATCCCTATAAGCTAGGGGCCCCCCGAAGGGCTGTATCCAGCAGTCATGACTCGCACATTGATTAACTGCTGCGTTCAATCTAGGGACTAGACATAGCAGCTACGACCGCGGTTTCCACATTCATGTAAATATGCAAACTTCGCCGCGAAGGGTCTTGGCAAGCACCACTCTGCCACCAAACCAAATTAATTACCGCTTCGTCCAGTACTTGATCCAGTATTGAATTGATATATTTTGAACCCTTTAGATGAACTAACGATTCTGCATAGAACGTACGCCGTTATAGGTGTTCCCAGGATTTCTATGCGGATACACATTTTCATCATTGGTTGCAAATGCATTAGTTTGACACCGCCTATTTTAAACCATCATTACGTACGTGAATGGACGCTGCAAAAACCCGCCACTACCTAACTGAATGAACCATATGAAAATCACCATAAAATAGACCCCATCAGAGTCCACTTAGGCATGCCCGAGTAAACGAAATTTTACGAATTTTTTCGACCCTTCGCTTTGACAAGAGTGTCTCCTTTTTGGGAATAATCATGCGACCTTGCCAACTGATGGCACTGTGGTCGCCATCTTTCTTGCCTCTTTTCGGTTGCTTGTTTTGAGTGATCCTTAATTTTAGGTGTGAAACGATAAACTCGTAGTTCATCCATGATTACGAATCAGCTTTGTTGCTGTTAGAGACCCCCGAATGAAAAGACAACCCCGACTCGGTTTTTATTTAACGAGAGAAAACATTTAAACGGGATTTTTTGCGTCGATACTTTCAGTCAACATGCGATACATAGCATCGCATACCATATATATCTACCATATCTATTAATTCCCATAACTTCAGTCGAACGTCAGTGAATATCAGTTCGTCTTCACGACAAATATCGTGTTTAGTGTTCACCTCACTTGTTACGATGTTTGTCTTGATGGCTCGCAGGGTATCATTTAATCTCTGCTGCCAAGTATTGCATGGCAGCATGGCGAAAAACAGACCACCCCGCTCACACGAAGACTAAATAAAGTTAGGCCATATAAGGCCATCAGGGAAAATTTTTCAAATAATAACAATAGTCTGCCACATATATTTTGTCGCCATTAAAACAATACTTATAAAGCATTTCATTAGTTTCTTTCATGCTTGCATCGTTTAAGGGAGCGACGTAATCATTTCAATATAAGTTAAGGAAAACAAATTGCGTTGTACTGTATTAAACCGCTGGTAAGGCCAGATTTACAATCTAAGGATAGAAAATAATCGGAGTACTATGCTGCCGACCATGATTTCCTTAAAAATCTAGGAATTTATTATAAAAATACGTGTAGAAATTCATTTTGATTGGGTTGCAAAAGGGCAGAAGAATGGCAAAGCTATTCTTAAAAAACCTTAGTGTCCTGTAATCCTAACGAAATCTCTTGATGGTTACTTACGAAGCTTTCATCCTCATTCGAACGTCTTAAATGGACAAATCGGAGAAGTTACATAATTTTTGAAGCAAAATAAAAGATCATGAAAACCCATGAAAAAAATTTGATTTGACGAAATTAACATAGAAATTGTAAAACGTCCGCTCCGTTCTCTCAACAACTTCAGGGTACGTTCTATGGTAAATGCCCTCACGTCTACTGTTCATTTATTTACAAAGTGAAACGCCGTTAAAACGTTTTTTTTTTTTTTTTTTGCATTTTATTCCTTTAACGCAAAACAGATGTTTATCCTAAAAAAATCTTTTCACATCCTGTCTTTTACTTTTTCTTCTCCGGCTTTGTTTGTGATTTGACAAATTTCTGCACTTATAACAATCAGAGCAAATTCTTTTTTCCTTGTCCTCAATCGTTAAAATGATTTTATATTATAAACGAATTGTTTATTAATTGATTTTCGATTTATTTGAGAATTTTTTCCTATGAAATTTTTCATTAAAAACTTGTTGTCATCAATAATTGTCCTTTTATGAAGTGATTGAGCATTTTTTCGTTATTTTTTTTAAAATTTTTTTTTTTTAATTCTAGTATTCATCTATAAATATTAGAAAATGAAGTGAATAATAAGAGCAAGCAAAAAAAAACCAAAAAAAAAAGAAAGGACACCCTGACACACCACTTCATAAACAATAAATACAACAATACGCACAAAACATAAGAAACAAACAAATTTTCTTATTAAGTGGCTGGCAATTGTTTTGCATCTCCATCCAGAGGGTTGATTGTTAAACGTTTGCATTGTGCACATTCGCACATACACACACACACATATACACATATACACGCATGCACACACATACACAAAATTAGCCCATACAGATGTGCTCTTTATATAACAATAACATGTGATTTAAGTACTTAAGTGTGTCACAGTATGTGAGAAAGTCTAGGGTTTAACAGGGGTTTCGTGCCTGCGTAAGAAACACAATAATACAATACAACAAAACAACATCGAGAAAAAGGCATTCAGGTGTTAAAATAGCTATTTGATGATGTTTGGTTTGCGTTTTTATATCTGCGTGTGTGCGTGCGTGTGCATGTGTGTGTTTGGGTGTGTGCGTCTGACTTTATTGTCTTTGGCGTGTTAAACACGCATAACACAAGTGAATTAAAAAAGAAATAAATAAATAAAAGTCAACAATTGATATAAACTATTGTTAAAGTTAATTGCTTTGAATAAATGGGAAAATGATTTGCA
The DNA here is from genome assembly GCA_001077435.1 of Glossina morsitans morsitans. NCBI lineage: Eukaryota > Metazoa > Arthropoda > Insecta > Diptera > Glossinidae > Glossina > Glossina morsitans. The sequence goes on from CCAG010012100.1 coordinate 121,706, forward strand.
GAAAATTTAGTTCGAAAATGATGAGAAAAAATTGTCTTTACATCGTAAAACAAATAATAATAGTGGTACTGAAATTTATCATCACCGAATATGATTACATAAATTCGTTCGTTCGTATATAAGTTCTTTATAGGCATTACTTTTGACAGATTCGCCATTGGGAGTTAAGAACATATATACAATATATATATATATATATATATATGTGTGTGTACTAAGCGTCACTGGTTAAACTAAAGAAAATTTTCTTGTTCTTCGGCGCTATATGCAGGGTATCCCAAAATTTACGCAACATTTGAGTTCGCCGCCATTTGTGCGGTAAAACTATTGGCAATCCAACAAAGAAACCATTAGACAGCTGTCTCTTTAGGATTAGTAAAAATGGAGCATTACACGAGAGAGCAATTCGTTTTCATTGTTGAACAATATTTCAAAAATAATGAAAATTTGGTCACATGTCTTCGAAAGTAAGGCCGGTCAAGCAATCTTGTCCGATATCGCGCTATGATAAGCCAGTTGTTTCTGCCTACATCGAATGATATTGATGTGACAATGTGACATGTGGTTACAACGCAGCGATACCGCATGCCACACATACCGGCAGACAATTTCGTGATCCAAGCCAGCGAAGGTTTGGAGCCCAATTGACCAATGCATTGCTCCACACATAACTCTATTCTATGTACATTATGATTCAATAAAAAAATTACTTGAAAAAACCGAAGTATAAAAATTCAATTCGGTTGGGACCGAATCTTTTATACCTATCACCGTTTAGCCTAAAAAAAGACAAAAGAAGTAAAAGAACAAAATTCTCATGTGTGGATGGAGTGGGCGCAGTTGATTTCTTCTATTTTCAAATTAAAAGTTTTTATCATAGAGGCATGGGGGCGTTGTAGGCGTGTCCTTTGAAAAGTTTAGGTCAATTCCAAATTCTTGTTTACCCCAACTACAACAAAGTTGCTCAAACGCACAAATGGACAGACGAATAGGCAGACGTGTGCATTAGGTGCATTCAAGATTTGAAACTGGCCAAGAATTTGTATACTTTACGAGATGTTTGAAGCGTTCAATTAAATTTTGATACACTATAAGATTGGGTAGGCGGGGTAAATTTTTTCCATTTTTGTGTACAGGATCGCCCATAGAATACGCTTCAAATTTTTGCACATTTATTTGCTATAGTAAATGAGTAATGAGCAAAAAGCCAATTATTACTCCCTTTAAAAAACAGAGCTGTTTTTAGTTTACGTAGTACTGCAATCATGTCCTTCAAGCGTTTTGGCCCGTTTGCAATATCAATCTGTTCCAATGTTTTTGCTAAATTTGAAGTCGATTGCTTCAATTTTACAGCCAGGAGAATGTTTATAGCAGTCATTACACAGAGACATACGGAGATACGGACAGATGAACAGATGGACAGATGGACAGATGGACTTACTTAAATCGATTGAGAATTTGATGCTGATCAAGTACTTTGTGGTCTTTTTCGTGTGGTCTCTGTGGGGTCTCTGACGCTTCGTTCTGGGCGTTACAAATGAATATACCTCCCATTCTTCGGCGATGGGTATAAAAATATCTCTGTTTTCTATTTCATTTAATTCTTGAGCAAATTTTGCAACACCCTGTATAATAATTGTATGTATATTTTGCTTTTTAAATTAACCGACATCGTTCTAGCATTCTGTAAATGCTTAGTATGTTGTTGTGTGTTTGCCAAAAGACATATCGATCAAAGATCGGGAGCAAAGCTGAGAAAGGCCCAAATGTTAAGCTACATATCTAGCACGTTCCCGTTGTTTATTTAAATTAAAGTCTACTCACGTAATACGTCATTCGTCTATAACGACGGATATATAAATCCCACTGTTAAAATTGTCAGGCATGACACTTTCCTCTGGCTTTCTTTCCAACATATGCGAGCATGCAATAACAATAATAAACGATGAGGCTTGTTGGCCCTTATTTCGATGACGTTTAAGGCGCGGAGTAGCAATAAAAAGAATATTAATCCACTAAAGAAATATCTTATGTGCCTCACCACAACTTAATTATCTTCAAAGTTCTTCTAGAAGTCACCGCATCTATAGGAGAACTTGGCCAGACATAAAGGAAGCAAATTTTCGGATCCCCGCTGAGGTCAAGCACTTGTTTTTCTGGAAAAAATTATTTAATTCTTTGTAACTGACAACTTGACAACTAACCTACAATCCGCTAGTTACTAAGTGATTAGGCAAATGACACGTTTGACACGTTTGTGTTCCTAAAATATGAAGGTCATCTCCCTTCTCACAACGCACTAGTTTTGATAGCATAATGTATAAGAATAAATTGTAGGGAAGTGTATGCCATTACTTGAGAAAGACGAGAAAGAAAGTACGAATTGGAGGACGAACATACGGGCAAATGAAGCGACGTACGTGGAAAAATGTGGACGAAAAGATGAAGAAAAACTTTGTGAACGATCTCAACTAAAAGACGGATATTCACGTCTAACAGTATGAAGGGGGAAAAAAAGACAACCGAAAGAACGATGAAAGATTACACGAAGTGACATATGAAGGATGCTCAAAAGGACAGAATAGAGAATAGACCGAAACACAGTTGGACGGATAAACTCATCGCAACGATAACTTAAAGATAAATGCAAGAGGACGGTCATAAGAATGAACAGATCTCGGTAAGGCGACGCTGTGAAAAGGCTTAATCCCATAATGCAGTGGATTTGACTTTTCATCACACAAGTCAGGCGGGGGGACTAAATCAAAGCGACCTAAGGTACGTGTAATAGAAGTGCTTTCTTCCACAAATATACCAAAGAATAGGCTTTGGAGAATAAGTGTAAAAGCAGACGTGAAGGACAGCAATACGGTCGATAAAACGAACGGGAAGTTAGACGAATAGGACGATTGAGTTCCCATTCTAGTAGTACTAGGAAACAATTCACATCGGACCTTAAATGCTCATAACAAATTATTCAAAAAAGCCTCGATAGTATGATTTACGCGTGTTAAGAGAACTGGTCATAAAGCGGAAGAAACTATTTTATGCCGCTTACTTAACTAATTCAATGAGATAGTAAGCTATCGATCAAAGATAGCTTGGCGTACTTATGGTTCTTGTTTTATTTACTCTCCCGAACGTATGACTATCCACTGCAAATTTGGTTTGATGGACACCATGTTTGTTTGGACAATAATTGAGGGTCGATCTTCAAGAGAATTTTCTTTTCACTCTTATTTCGAATAATTTGCTATTATTTCATACATAATAACTACGAATTTTTATAATCTGATCGTCTATCACGAAATCCCTAATTGAACGCGTGTAATTTCATTAATTCTAACATGATCGTATATGAGTGCGCACTTGTGTATTTGTGTGTGTGTGCGAACGTTATCACACTCGCCAACTTCGCACACTAATAATCTCTAATGTCTTCACGCTTACTGTGAATTTCAACTGTTCCATCATGTACGAGCTTAAATGAAGGCAAGGCAAGGAAGCTAAAGATAAAGTAGAAGTCAGGAAATACAAACACTTACACATATATATGCCCGCAAAAAGATGCATTGCGTTGCAAATCGATTTGTTAAGTTGCGCCTGCTCGAACAACAACAACAATAATAAAAGCAACAACAAAGTTAGCCTAGTATAGTATTTTCAATATGCTTACAATATGAATACATTTCAGCAGCAGTTAGTCAGTCGTGTCTTATTGGGTTTTAAGGAAAATGAAAAAAAAAAAAAAAGAACGAGGGAAACAACTTGAAGAAAAACGTATAGAAATGATCATGATCTCTGTAGAGCAGAAGCGGCAGCAGCAGCAGCATCAGCAACAGCATCAGCATTCGAAATAATGACAACAACAACAACAACAACAATAACAACCGTGCCACTATTGCTAATATAACAACAGCAAGAATCAGTTCAGCCATCGTCATCAGCAGTATATCTGAAGCAACATAAATTACATATTTAACAAGACCCATTTTCAGGCAACAATAACAACGACAACAATAACAACAACAAAAACAATAGCAAACACACGCATATAGATATGAATAAAGTCCTAAAAAATTACCCGAATGGTTAAAGTTAAATGGCAAGTAACAGGCAAATAACCAAATTGAACAGAACGATCTGACTCGCACACACACACTCAGATAGGGAGAGACAGAACGATATATATATATATATATATATATAGACAGAGAAAGAGAGAGAGAGAGAGAGAAAGCAAGAGAGAGAGAGAAAGAGAAAGAGAGAAGAGAAAAAGTTAAAAATCAAATTAGCGAATGTGTTGAAAATTAAAAACAAATTCACGGATAAATTGCATCTGCCAGATACGCAATTATTATGAATTCCTGTAAATGCAGTGCATAAGGCGGCTGCAGGAGCAGCAATAACACACAGCAGCATCGTATAAAAGTACCATTGCTTCATCTTAGGTCATGATGACGACGATGATAATGATGATGATGGTGATGATGATGACGATGATGGTAATAATGAAGTTAGAAGCGAAAAAAAACAATCACGCTTAAGAGAGAGAAGGAGAGGGGCAAAACAAATTTGCTTTGTATGCATGTTCAAGTATGTGCTATAGCTATGTCTGTGCATGAGCGTGTGTGTGTGTATGATGTGCGCTTGCTCAGCAAGTATGGCCTAAAGGTGTTGCAATTTGATGTTCTTACGCGCGTTTCTTTGCCATATTCCATGAATTTAGGGATCATAAGGCGTTACTGCATGCATGCATGCATGCATGCGTGCATACCGTGTAGACGATTGTGCAGTGCAAATATTTTGTTTTAAATGATTCTGGACAACACCAACAACACTAACGACAATAATAACAACAACAATAAGAATAATAACAATAATGAAAAAAGAAATAAAACGACAACAGCAATAACAATATAAGAAAAACATGTCGAATTAACACGATACCAGTCACGCATATACGCTCGCTCGCTCCACCATAGTTGCAGTCATATTTGTTTTAAAAATGGATTTTATGAACCATTATTCTCTCCCTCTTAAATCCGCGGCAGAGTAATTAAAATTAACACAAACACATATAAACATACAATGCGTCGATGCGGGCAATAGCAAATAGCTCAGTTTATGGCCGAACCTCGGCAAGTATGCCTTAAAAAAGGTGGGAGTGTTAACAATTAGGGAAAAGGAATAATTTAAACGATCGTTTTCGAACTTTTATACGCAGGCAAAACAGCAACAAACAAATTTCTTAAGAAATTTCATTAGAAGTAACGACAGCCCTTTCTGCGTTATAACCTTACGATCATCCTCATGGTTTTTTTATTTCATTTACTTTTAGTTCAGTTGAACATTATATTGCTTCCACAATTCACTTCACAGTAACAAATCGCCAAATGAATTATGCCTCTGGATTTAAGAAACAATAACAACAAGAACAACAACAGCAGCAGGAACAACAGCGACAAGAATGGTTGCAAAAGTATTTATAAATTATGAATAAATCCATAGCAAGCCAAGAAGCTTTACATAGCTTCCCAATCGTCTTTTGTCTCCGTCCCTCTCTGTTTGTCTTTCTCTTTGTTTCTTGTTGCTACTTTTTTTTCTGCCAATATATACGATCATTGCAGTCACCACTCGTACTCCTCTTCATAAATTCTAAAACGATTTAATTTGTTTTCTTTTGATCGCTTAAAGTTTACCCAGTCACTTGGCCATAACATAGGTACGTACAGAGGCACAGGAATGAATATACGAAGCATAAAAGAATAAGCAACAAGGAAAGCAGGACTTCTAGTATAACCAATAAACGCCTCTTGCACGTTATATAGTTAAATAAGAACTTAATGAACACACTTGCTTACATACACAAAAAACCTGAGAACTTTTGTGAAAACAGTACAAGAAAGAAACATCAGTGTTTTGTTTGTTGGCTTAACGGCAACAACGAGCAGTTAGAGTTATATGAATGAAGCCAGCGAGTGTGTTATTGCAAAGGCCTAAAAAACTAAAAAAAAAAATCAAAAAAAAAGCATAGGAAGTGGCCAAACAGTCAGTTAATGCATATACATTTTCATAGGTAGTTATCTTTAATTGTCTAAAAAGTCCTTGGCCTTTAGAAAATAGAATTTTTTATAAATTCATTTTAATTTTGATATTTCGTAATTAAATTAAATTAATTTTTTTTTTTTTTTTTTTTGTTAACGAATAGGCTCAATATTTTTTAGCATATCTAATATATAAACTCAAAATTTTGTATGCGTATGGGTGAATGTTAAAATAAAGGTGAACAGAATTTTATGAGCACATCGTTTAACAAATGAATTTACAGCCACGCAACGCCCAAATGTCTGGCGTTTGCAATCAAATAAGCTCAACAAAATTACCAGTCAAGAATATATATATATATATATATACATATGCATACTTATGCAAACTCATATATATATGCCGTTAAAAAAAAAACGCACAAACAAATAAACATAAAATATCCTTCTAATATGTATAGGAGCTGCTTAATAATAATTTTTTTTTCTTGTACACATTTTCTTTTCTTCTTCTTCTTTTTCAAAAAAAAAAAACAAAAAAGAACTAAAAACTGTAGAAAGAATCATTCATAACCTTTTATATATAATTTATGTGCGTTTGTATTGAGAGGAGGAAGCGGCACTATCAGCACCAGCAGCAGCAGCAGCAACAGCAAAATTATGAACAATACTTTATACGGCTTATATCCGCATATTTGTCCGTCCGACCTATTTCTTGTATACGGACATTGTGTTTATGTTTCTTATTTTATATTATTTTTCTTTTAATTTTTTTTTTTTTTTTGGCAAATGTTTACACAACTTGTAGCCAAACGCCGTAATAACCACAATTTGCGAAAACAATTAATTTCAAGTTTTTACCAGTTTTTCCCGTCTTCTTCGTTACCTTGTTGTTGACTCGCTGACTGTCTTGCCTCACTCGTTGGCTTTCTTAATACTTTTTAGAATGTATATACGATATAATAATTTGAAAATTACTCCTCTCAGCTAATGATCAATTAAGGCTTATTAACTTTTTTGTTTTTTTTTTTACCTAAATTTGGTTTTTTTTTTCTTTTTTTTTGTTTGTTTTTCTTTTGGTTTTTTTGCAAGAACATAAACACGTTAACGCTGTAATTTGATTTAACTAAAAGATATATAAATAAACGATAGAATACCTAAAACGGGTAAGCGGTTAACTACAAGAATTAATGTCGGCGAACATATGCGCATTAGTTTTTCATGTACACACATAAATGAGTTCTTTGTAATTTTATTTTACCACATTAACTTGACTTGAACCCTACTATCGAGTCTTTTAAGGCAAAGCAAGGGAGCTCTTAAGCTTTTTCAGCTCGAGCTAACGAAAAGTGAAGAAACAAATGTGCCTACGGGGAAGTAAGAAGTTGTTCTAAACATTGCCAATAGGAAAGTAGTTCTCAATAAGCGTTCAGGTACGCCATTTTAGGCCAGTTTAGGCAAAGCTTCATCCCAAGCCGTTTCAAAAATATTAATTCTTTAACAAAGATGTGAACCGGTTGAGTATACTGCGTTGTAAACTTTATTACAATAATTTCGAGCATTTTTCAGCTTAATGCTTGATGCAATAACAGTTTATTATATCTTCTCATGTATGCAACTTCAACGCGGCGAACCGTTACCAACTTGATTCCCATGCAAAAACTATATAACTAAATACTTTAGAGGACTTTCATCTGCCTTCTCGTTCATTTCTGACGCCATAATAAAAGATAAATGTTCGCAGTGTCTGACGCTTCACTTTGCTTAGTTCCCGATCCTAATTATCATTTTTACGCTAATACGAGGTATTCCTCGAAGTAACTATAACTTTATGCTGTATTGCGAGCGTTTCCTTTGACTGATCTTCAAGACTAAACTTTCTGCCAAATTCGAAGCCAGTATCCACAGACGCGGATGGTCGAACAGACAGGCACGCTTCTTAAGATAGACACGCTTTCTTAAGACTTGTTATTAAAGACGCTTTGTAAGAACCTTTGAAGTCCTATGAATTAATACATTCCTCTCGTTACTCATTGTACAAACTTTATTGAGGTATTATTGAAGTCTGCAGATTGTCATCATTGATTGTTGCGGAAACTTTGTACAATATTTGTTTTATTGACGCATCAGAGTCTCTCTCTCTCTCTCTCTCTCTCTATCTCTCTCTCACGTTCCTGAAATTTTATACCTCTATGCAAAACCTTCTTTCTTCTTCCATAAATAGCCGGTAGTTTACTTGCGTGGAATTTTTTTTTTTGTTTAAATGACTGGCAAATTTCATAGTTACCTGTTTCATCATTGTGTCCATGTATTGCAATAATGAAAGAATTTTTTCTATTTTAAAAAGACAATTTTTTAATCATTCATCTCTTTTTGATCTTTTCTTCTCCAATTTTCCTTTTCTTTCCTTACGCTCACCTTGCTGTAAATTTGCGGCTTTTCTCCATTGCTTGTTCAGACGTTGGGATTTGAGTTGCACTTTAGATTAGGTACTAAAAAGACCTTGCTATGAAAAAACAGAGAAATTCCCTCATGTTTGCATTACAAGAGATGGTTTGTAAGCAGTGCTTAGCTCGTTGATTAGTCGGGACGGTCCACAAAAATTTTATATCTTTGTCGGCCAACAGATGCTTGGAGGAAGGTGCTCGATGTCTACTTTTTAATCTATAATAGATCACACATAAAAAGGTCGTAAACCTTGATGACATCAACAGTATATCATGACAACATGCGACGCAATGCTTTAGCAGAATATCTTAGTTTATAATATATCGGTTTGCGAGCGGACGACGACACCGTAGCATCAAATTTTAGCTTTCAGTTCGCGAAATTCAACAAGACATACATAACTACAAAAAGTTAAACCGCGAACTTAAAGACAATAGATTTGCTTGGTAGACCTTTGCAATGTTCATACTATGCAAGCAAGAAATAATAATGGAAGGAAAAAAAAATGGACAGGACGACCTTTACAAAGGTCCATAACACCGGTTATTCGACTCTAAGTTCATTTTTTTCGTTATATTTGCTGATGAGAGCAAATATAATGCCCTCCTACTAAGAATTGGAGTTTTCCCTGGCAAATACTATTTGTACCAGCGGTTTACCGCGAGCATGGCAATGATCATTTTATAGTTTGAGTAGAGATTAGAGACAAAGGAGTCGGAAAACTGGTGCTTGTGGAAAGCATTCTAGACAAGGAGGGATAAGGATGTTAAAAGTAAATGCGGACGAATGTCGTATTTTGGAAACATCAAAATTTTACCATGACAACGACCTCAAGACTAAGTCCCGCTTAATTCAAGAATGGCTTTTATATAACCGCTCCAAAGTCTTTTGCCTTCTTCCCCAATCACCTGGCATGAATCCTATCAAAAATGAATTGGAGTGCCGTCTGCGAAAACACTCGTATCTCTTCCGACCAAAATCTGAAAACTAGACTGCAAGAAGAATAGAGTGAGGTCCCTATTTCCTATACAAGAAAAATTATACAAAACATTTAAATGACGTTATTAAGCAAAAAGGATACCCCATCATATATTAATTTTTAATAATATGCTGTGTTGTATCTTCGTATCCTTTCTTATATGAAAAAAACCCAATATTTGTGACGCTATGTTTTTTGAGTTCTTGAAGTTATTTATTTTTCTTGTCTACTGAAATTTATGTTTTGACTAAGGAATAGATTTAGTAAGCGTTTATTTTTTGCCGAGCGAAAAAACTCAATATTAATGAGGCTGACTGTATGTCCTTCTTTTCATATAAACAAGAAACAAGCAAGTTACGGTTCTCTTTACTACTATAATATCACCTGCTCCTCCACGTTCCAGATGTAACAGTAAAGTTTATAAAGGATATTTTTGCTTAAAGAGCGGTGAACTCGTGGACTTCAAATTGATTTCTCTGTAACAATGTGTGACAACTTTTGGAATTTTTTAACTAACTAACGAAAACACGATTTTTTACACGATTTTCAGTCAGACAGCAACTTATATAATAAACAGAGTAAAGATCTAAGTATCTATATGCTAAAGGAATTTTCTCATCGATTATGGAACTAAGGCCACATATCGAAATGAATTATCGTCGACTATATCGACTTTTCGCAAAAAGGCGATATGCGGGAAGTGGTAGAAAAAGTTATCCCCTATGACCCAATTTTGATAGCTTTCGTTCTTGGGCCAAAACATTTCAATGCAGCAAATTTCATCAAAATAATCCCAAAAAGAATGGACCGTACTTTGCACACTAGCAAACATGACGGACAGACAAACGTAAATCGATTTAAAAAATGATTGCAAATCGATCGGTATCACAAATGGTGAGTTTACCTAAAGCCATTCGGGTCGTTGCTTACATTCGCACAACCTAAATACGGCTTTGTACTACAAGTATAGGTTATAAGAAAACCTAAAGGTCGGTAAAATATGACAACGTATATTAGGCTAAAATTTAAAAAAAAAGGGTATATATCGGAAATAATTAATAGTTCCAAGTTGAGCCGTTAATCTATCTGTAATGCCTTTGAACAACTTGGCCTCTGTCTACAATAAGTTTCTTATAATAACCTGCATCCTTTGGATCATTTTTAACAATTTTGTTGAAAAACTTGCTTAAACCGTTCGCTCACAATTTCAAAATATGCATAAAAAACAAATTTCCATATTTTTTGAGCGTGATGGCGAATGTTCGAATGTTGTTTTGTGTTCCTGGATATGGTGTTGGATTTCTTCTCATCGTTCATTTTCAGTGTTAAATGATTTCAGGTGACAATGAAATCATCATCGCTTTCGCGGATAATAAACAAACACCGAAATATTTGATGTGTCTATCATTATGTTTCAAACGAAACGAAAATTCCTAAATGATTGCAGTTAATCCGCCAGAAAGAGATGCTTATTATTTTCGTTTATGTGCTTATGTGTGTATTAAGCAATTTGCGCTTAACGTAGACTTTTGCAAAATAATTCGCCAAAAAAATTAAAAAAAAAAAAGCAGGCAAAAACGGGAGAGAGAGGAAAAAGAACAAGGCTGAAAAAACAAAGTGAAGATTCGACCGGCAGTAGTAGAACAATGCGTAAATCCAAAAATCAATTTAAATTTGTTTGTGTATACAATTTGTAGTGGAATGTGTTGCTGTTATTGTTGTTGTTGTTGTTGTTGTTGTTGTTGTTATATTTAAGTATAAGAATCGCAATTATTTCCAAGAAATGTTGCACAAATTGCAAAATAAGGAACAGCAAGAACGAATAACAACAACAATACACGAAATGAATAAAAACAATATCAATCTTTACTAAAAACACTGAAGCTGTCATCAAATCATTGTTTTTCACAAAAAAAAAGAAGAAAAAATAAATAAATCAACTCATACACACGCACTTGTACAACATTATACTCACAGAGTGGTTGCTATTTTGTTTTTTTTTTTTCTTATTTATTTTGTTTTTATTTCTACTCTGACGACCTCTCATCATTATCATCAGCAAAATACACAGACAATGTACGGACAGACGGACGGACAAACAAACGGATGGATGTATGGAGTTTTTAACAATGATGCTAATCCATCTCCGTTGGCTGCAATAATGCCAAGTTAAACACAAATTTATGCCCGAAAAACTGTCACATGAACATGCAAGCATGATCGACGTGCAACAATAACAACAGCAACTACAATATATAGTAACCCTGCTGATGATAATGACGATTACAATCATAATAATGATGATACTGATGATGGTGGTGGTGGTGATGATGGTGATGGTGACGGTTGTTCGTCAGTGTGAAAGTTTCTGAATATAAAAATGTGCCGCGTATTAAGCCAAAGGTATCAAGGACGTGCCTAATACACACATCTCTTAGAGTTTAACGTCAGTTTTTTGCTTTCTTCTAACCATCTTCAACCAAGTAAAGACAACAACAGAAATATGAACAGAAAAACATAGTTGCAGATCAATGCATTCTCTCTGCATTGCTTCAGTGGTAGATTTCACTCTCATTACTTTTAAGCTGCAAAACACCTCGCGCCGTATATACTTAAGTATTGAAGTGAAATGAATAGTAGCTGCCGCTACTTTTGATACTTTTGCTGCGACTGCTGATCATTTGCTATAATCGCGCTTTTATGCGCGACAACTTTCAGGGTGAATTATGTGCGGCATCAGTTTGAATTACACAAAATTCACAGAAATCATGCGATAGCTGTGACTGGGTGCCCTGAGACGGCTGACGAAAGGGTAAATGTATGTACAAACTGCTGCCTGGTCAGATAGACATAAAACTCAAAGAGTTTACTGACCATTGACAGCGCGCTCTAATTGATGCAGAACCTCTATAAATTTTTATCTCAGCCTCGATCATCTGTACTCCGCATACGCAGCCTAACCATCGCGTACTTATACTTGAGCTCATTGTAGTTGGTATAGTTGTTGTGTCTTCCTACTGTTTCCATTCTTTGTATTTTATGTTTCGTGTTTCGTGTTTTGTGTTTTGTGTTCATGTCACAAAACACACAAAAATGACATTTCTACTGTGTACATGAAAAATAAAATAAAATACAACGCACAGTCTATATATATATATATATATGTGTGTGTATATAATGCAGGATTGGCCATCATAATAACAATGGTTTCATTTAATGCTAAACATGTCAATATGAGTCTGTAATAATTCGTTTTACACACAATAAAATCGCACTTTTCTCAACGAATCCATTCTCATTAAATCAGTAAAAGCAACTTTTCACGTTAAAAGAGGACCAAAGTTGCTAAATAATCCTGGAAACGATATGATTTTCAGCTAAAACGTTAAATGTGATGAATGCATAAAACCAAGCATAATCATAATCATCATCATCATAATCATTAAGATGATGATGATCATCATCATCGTTGTCATCCTCAACCTCAATCATTATCCATTATTCGATGATCAGTAAGTACGTAAGTAAGTAAGTAGTTTGAGGTTTCTTTTTGCCTTTTTAAGTAACATTTCGACTTTCTTTCCTATTTATTCCCCAATATATCCTTAAATCGTAAATCTTTACTGACCACAAAGAAATTAGGTTAACAAGATCGACTAACCAAAGACAAACGGATGAATTGAAATGATGGCTTGCAAGCAAACTATTTATTATATACATACTTGGGATTATGTTGAAAATATTTACCAGAAAAATTATGGCTAAAAGTAATCTTTTAATCAGGATACGTAAAAATCATTACGCAACGCAACGCAAAGCAATAAACGAAGTAAACCAATAAGTGAAACAAGAAGAAGAAAATGAATTTTGAAGACAAGCTTAGCTAGCATCTGCAACTTCATTCTCACAGATGACGGTGCGAAGGCAAGCAAGTGTATAAATACGACTTTATTAAAACCGATAAATATAATAGTAGACGACAATGAGCAACAACAACAATAACAACAATAACAACATACAAGTATTTAGCAAATCTCTAGCATATGCTGTTTATTATTGCTTGCTACCGGTACCAGCGGCTACCATTAAATCTTCATTTTTATTATAATTAAAGATTTAATATTAACTAAATACACCAGCAATACGTGCACAGCAGATGGTAACAAAAATAATCCTTAGAAAACAGGGGAACAAATTTTATTTAATGACCCGAGGCACTTATTGATGACCCATTTCAAGTTAAAGAAAAACAAAAACTAAGAATATTTCAAGGGGGTCCTTTATCAGCATTTCTTCCGGCCCTTTTTACTTCATTTGAATACAATGTAAGCATAGACGGGATGGGAATCCTTAAGAGGCAATCCCGACTTGACTTACTTACTAACATTCAAATTCTAGATACATTTGAAGACATTGCAATGTACACGAGCAGAGTTCCGGGTATTAATAAAGTTTAGTACAAAAGCGAAGAGGATCACATGAAATCTATCATATCAGCCGATGATAAACGATGATGCGAAAGTCCTTCAAGAATAATGCGAACATCGAATGCTCTATAAAATAAGATAGATGGTCGTTACTATAACATCCACAATTGAAGATAATGCGTGCGAAGGGCAAACGTACGAATATCTTTCCGAGTTACCAGAAATAGTCGACGTTAGAACAGCTATTTTCCCTGCCAGACACATAGATCTGCGTAATAGGCGTTAACTGCTTACAAAAGAATTAATCTCTATTTTACATAGAGGACACTCTAAGGATCAAAAAGAACAATTTCGGTCATGACCGAATTTTTTATACCCATAACCGTTATCTTCAAAACGATAAAAAATTAAAAGAACTAAATTTTCATGCTTTATACTACGAAATGGGCGTGGATGATTCTCTCTCTATATTCAAAATAAAAACTCGTGTCACATTGGCGTGAGGGCGTTGTGGACCCGTCCTTTTAAAAGTTTGGGACGCTTTGCATGCTTCGCTAATGGGAGAATATTTACGACAGATACTGCACAGTTGACCAGACGGACAGATGGACAGACGGACATGCTTAGATGCATTCCAAATTTGAAAATGGCCGAGAATTTATATTCTCATGAGGGTTTTTGAAGTTTGTTTCATGGGTATAAAAAAGAGTCAGCATCAAACTCTATCGATTTAATCATGTCCGTCTATTCGTTTGTGCACTTGTCCGTCCGTATATTGTCTGTTGTAAACATTCTCCTGACCGTAAAAATACAGCTATCGACTTCAAATTTCGCAAAAACATTGCAAGTTCTTGCACATATTGAATTGATCGAAGGACACGCCCACAGCACCATGTAAACCGAGAACCTCCGTTTTTCAAAAGGAATGAAAAATTGGTTTTTTGCTCATTACTCATAAACTGTAGCAAATAAATGTACAAAAATTTGAACGCATATTCTATGGGAGATGCTATAGCTTTGTACACAAAAATGGAAAAAATTGATCACGCCTACCCAATCTTATAGTGTATCGAAATTTGAGTGTTTTTCCAATATCTTTATCAAATTTCAAAAAAGTATACAAATTCTTGGCCAGTTTCAAGTTTCATCTTGAATGCACCTAAACATGTCCGCCTGTTCGTCTGCCCATCTGTCTGTTTGTGCAACTTTGTAGTATTTGTGATAAACGTTCTCCCGTTAGCGAAAGTGCAGATATCGCCCACAGATTTGCAAAAGAATTCGGAATTGATCTAAACTTTTCAAGGGACACGCCTACAACGCCCCCATGCCTCTATGATAAAAACTTTTATTTCAAAAATTTTGAAAATACAAGAAATCAACTGCGCCCGTTTTATATTACAGAGCGTGAGAATTTTGTTTTTTTACGTTTTTTGTCTTGTTTTGGGGTAAACGGTCATGGGTATAAAAGATTCGGTCCTGACTGAATTTAATTTTCTTACTTATTTATTTCTCCAATATTGCCACCTATTAACGACACGAATCAAGTTTGAAGATAGCCCATCATAAAAATGTGAGCTCCACATGACAGGCTGACCCATGGCGGGCACGCCAGAAAAATTTTACTTCGTGCATAACCTTAAATGATGGAAAGGAAACCAAGCTATTTGCGTTTTCTTGTTTGCATAGATGAAGCTTATGCATGGTTGCATACCATGATAAATTCCTCTTTTAATGAAACTAAAGCTACGCAAAGATTCCTTCGAGTTGGAAAGCAAATTGTGTATATGCATACGCTGTACATATCTTTCTCTCTCTGTCTCTCTCTCTAAAAAGACGAAGACAAGTGTTCGAATTCTTAGGAACACGCAACTGACAAGTGAAAGGATTCGCTTAATGCTAGTTATGCAAGTTGTCCTCTTAATATGTATTTCGATTTCTAATATTTCTGTAACGAGTAAAAGTAACGAGTGACTTGTCCATTACTATTCTCATTCTCTTTTTAAGCGTTTTAAAATATTGCCGCAATTTATTTAACTAATAATTATGAAATATGCTGGAATTAATCAGTTCGTTAAGCACAATCGCTTAAAACCAAATAATAATAATCCGTTACATTTATCAACTAATAAAAACCAACAAATGCGTGCTTGTTCTCTAAGACTTGAAATATAGACTCAAGCGATAGTTATTAATCTAGATTTAAATTTAGCGCCTTGTACCATACAATAGTGCAATAAAATACTTTAAACTACGATACATGTAAGCTACAGAGAGTTATTACGAAAGCAACTTACTCTCTTACCCATTAAATGCACACATTTATTAAAATGAACATTCGTTCAAGTGCGGAAAACATCTATATTGAGGAAGAACTATTTTACGAATCAAATACGTGATGAAAATTGCATTTAACACTTATCGTATATAGGTCGATGGAATCGTGGGTAAGAATTGTAGGTTAACTCCTCGATAACAATAAATGTTTGATCTTTCCATGTAGTTATCTGCTCAAAGTGAAAGTTGAAAGTTGACCAAACAACAACCCTTAACAAAGCAAGTAAGGACGAAATCTGTATCCGCTTTGAGACGCACCTTGTGCACCTACCATTTTAAGTACCTCCTCGTGAATAATGTATTTCTCGTGATTATTTCATTTTTTGTTTGATAGTCTAAAAAATATTGACCCTTTCCACACTTTCGTCCATATCATAGTTTTACAGTTAGTCTGTTCATTTATTATCTATAACACTATCTCTCACGTTCTGTTTTCTTATATTCTTTCTATTTCCCCTTTTTTGAGATAGTTCCGTTTTTTTCTTTACTACTATTGCTTGGGAAGGTCACGCCCAATTTCAAATTGTATCAGTCCAATTTACCTTTTATTATATATAACAGATTTAAGTTTTCGATTTGTTTTATTTTTTGCTATCCTGAGTGCCGCGAACAATGAAAGAATGGACAGACAGACATGTACAAATTAGATCCGAGTTGAAGCCAAAGCATATTTCCGAACGTTACAAACAAAATGATTAAATCAATACGCTTTCACACTTGATTAGCGAAATATGCAGCATGTGATGACTTCTAGAAGAGGCATCTGGTATGTTAATGCCTTACAAGGAGAGATATCATCGCATGTAGGTATGCATAACACTGCAATTGCCGTTTTACGCGATTGTGTCCGTATGCGTGTATGTAAGGTAATTGAATTGTCATTTTTGTCATATTTCATGAAAATTTCATTAACTTTTACTTTACGATCAAGCTGAAAATTAATAGCTTCGCTTATGTGAGTAAAAGAATTTTTTTATTTTTTTTATTTCTTTTTTTTTTGTTTTGCTTTCATTAAGCGATATAAGTGGCTGTGTGTGTATGTGTATGTTAATGTTGAGTTCATTTATGTGATATAACAATTTTCACAACAAATAAATGCTATTATTAGCACATGACACTCTACCATAATGGGATTCATATGTGCATATAACTGCACTCAGACACAACACCACACGTACACATAAAATGTTAATTTCGCTTACGGCAAAAGTCGGGCTGAAACTGAATGATGATCGACTTTCTTAAGGCTTAGACTGATATATTTTGATTGACTTTATTTTGCAGTTTGTCAGTCCTTATGTGTGTTTGGGCACAGCGCACACACATGGTAATATCTTTGAATATATATGCATAAGCGCTAGTTAACGTATGCATGCGTTTGTGTGTGTGTATGTGTATATATATCAGTGTCTATCAGTGTTGCACATGTTCCATCATTATGGAGTTATTATGATCAATAAGACAAGTTAAATGCTGCAATTAAGTCAATTCGCTGAATCCGTTTTACCAACGTTTGCTTACGCGATTTCTGCAGTTGCTGCTCAAGCAAGCCTACAATGCATATATGACGGCATTACTCGGGATTCATGCGAGCACGCATGCTTGCTTGCTTGCTTGCTTGCTTGCTTTCTTGCATATGTATATCACATTTTGCATTATTTTTAAGGGTTATACACAGTAAGGCGGGGAGGTTATTGTGTTTGTTATACATTTTGTGAAGATTTTTGATTTTTTTTTTCTGCTTTTTTTGTTTCTGTTATTTTGTTATTTTTTCGTGGTTGTTGCAAAGATTGTCTGATTTGCCTTTCGGCTGTTTTGCGTAATTGCGCTTAATTTTCCTGTGAGATCATTTAATTTTACGAGCAGGCACAATTGATTATAATGGAGGCTATCATACTTTTTTACAACATACTAAACGCACGCATAAACGACAATAATGATGATCAGCATCGTCATCATCAGCATCGTAATCATCGTCATCATTAGCATCATCATGATCTTACGCTTAAAATAATAACAACAGTTCAACGTTATTGTTATTATTATTACTTAACATATGTGAAACTTTTACTGGCATTGAGTTTGCCCATCGTGCATAGATCATCTCTTTGTCTTCGCTAAACAGTCAATTATCTTCACACTGACCCGGTAAGCTGTAAGATATGATAATTAAGCGATATAGGTAAGAAATGAGATCATGCGACATGTTGTGTATGAAAATCTTAAAAAAATATTTTTTGCCACTGTTTAGTGCAAGGCGCATGTATGTAGTTGAAGAAAAATTGTTATAACCAAAGTAGTTTGCCAAAAAAAAAGTCCATGGAAATCATGTCACTCAATTTTCCGAAAAGCATGATAAAGGTTAACAGAAAACTTCAATTTCATTGCGTCTGCACCTGGGGTGTCGTCCCCAAAAGCTCCGGTATGCATCATAACCCATACACGAAAATATTTCAAAGAAATCAAGCCGCTCGGAATTTTTGATATGCTTTTTCAAGAACATTCAGAGCTCTCAGAAAAATCGAACTTCATTATAATGCCCGAATTTTCTTTTTTTCCTATATGTGTACATATGGGGTTCCTGCACTTATTTAATTTTTATAATTATTGCACTGCTTTGTCTTTACATCTCATTTGTTTATTTGCATAAATAAAGTTCTTTGAGTTTAGCAAAGATGCAAATCTGCGCTTTTTAGCAAAGATGTAAACCTGAAAATTTGTGAACTATTTTGATGAGCTATCGTCACCGCTATCGGTAGAGTTTTGTATACAAACAAAATGCCCATTGTGATATAATAGCATAGACGGTGATGACGCTCATCACTATCGTGATCATTACCATCATCACCGTCTTCATTATCATCTTAGCTCGGTTACTGATGTTAAGACGCTGATAGCTATCATGATCTGATATTTAAGGTTTGCTGTTATTGTTGATGCTGTTTAGGCCGGTGGTGATGGTAGGCAATATCGCAGTTTGCAATTCGTTGTTGTTATTACATCCTAGGCAGTACGCACATGCCGTTGACGCTGTATGCGAATATGCAATTTGAACTCTTCATTTTTTTGTTCTCTTGCTGCTGCCCTGCTGTTCATACTGCTGCTGCTTGTTGTTGTTGTTATTATTGCTGCCGTTATTGCGCTTATTGTACAAACACAATTTAATATGTTATTGTTACTTGTTGTAAACAGTACAGCTATTAGCTAAATCAGTCAGTCATCCATCAGTCAAATGAGTGATAGTTGCTACAGTCTTGAGCATAAATGCTTTATTAGGTATAACAGAAAATTACAGTAGGTTTGTTAAATCTTCGAATTATCCCCGCTTAAGAAAATCAAATCATTTTAGTCCATAGGCGTCATCAGGATTACTTATATGTTAAGCAAAACAAAAAAAAATTAAAGGTTTTAAGCCTTCAGCTGGTGATAGTCCGTTTTATAGTTATTCCGCTTTATTCATAGCTCTATATACACCATATATGTACAGATATCTCTGAGTGTTTAACGTCTGCAACTGGGATGTTGCGTTAATCAGACGGGTTGTCTACAACGATTGGCAATCAAATTTAGTTGATCGAATACCCTTGAAAGACAAGTTGAGAGACAAGCCTTCGCTACCCTGAGGTACCGCAATAGAAAAAGGGTGTGCGTCAAATTCTCGTTTAGTGGTTTACGGCGAGGCCTATCTAAGCATCTCTTAGATAGCTCCCTGCGAAACTTTGGGGCATCCGCCACGAATACTCTCCGAAGGGCCGTACCCAAACAGTCAGGCAAGAAGGCATTCGTCCGGCATTCCGATGGGTAGTGTGCATCTTCCTGCTGGAGCAATCCTACTTTGAGCAACCTGACCCCCGTGGACATCCTTTAACTTCTTGGCTTATCGTTCAAGCAAGAACTTAGACCAAGCTGTACAGCTTTGGGTGAGCTCATCCTGTACGCATATAGCACTTGCCTTTGGACTATCCACACGTCCCGGAAGGCCGATCCTTCACTATCCTTTCTCAAGGAAAATAATGCTTCCAAGGTTGTCGTTGCACAGCACAGCACACACCCAGCTGTGCCCCAGCCCACTTGATGTCGCTGGCCATCATCATTAGACGACCTCCACCAAGAGAACCAAATAGGGAAAGAAACGCTTCTTTTCAATTTAGAAAAGAGAGCCCCTTCCGACTAGGCCCCTTTCGCTTCCAAAGAGAAAAACACATGTACAATAGGATGATCAGACAACTGAGGATTTATTTATTCGATAAACTAATGTTGAAGAAATGCGTTTACGTGAAAGCCTAACCCTCCGCTAAATCATCAAGCGAGAGTTTCACTGGATGCAATACAAATTTCTAAACTAAAATTGCTCTTCCAAACCAACCAGTATGTACAGCACCGCAAGGCGTAGCAACTATTTGAAACGTAGAAAAGTAAGAGAAGTCTTGCGTCCAAGCTAAGACACCTCGAAGGATATAAATGGGTCCGTGCTACATGTCCTCCGACAAGCTAATGCCGCGATCTAAAAGTTCCATATGTAAAAATTGAAATTCAACATTACTTGATCTAATTCAAAACCTATACTAACCTCCGTCTTGAAGATGTGTTTGCAAATATTTTACTAAAACTCATTTCAACAGTGTTAGTGTTAATAACAAATTTTTACTTATTTTACAGACATGCAAATAATCGGACAACGGAGATGGTTGAATCGTTTAAGAAAATTATGCTGATCAGAAGTACCTATGCATCTCGGAAGCATTTCTCTCTCTCTCTCAAAGTAAATAAAATAATCCCTTTCCTAAACATTACTTATTATAAAGCGTGGTGGGTAGCACCTTTGTATTGTTTATGTATGATTTGTTGATAGCTTAGTTAGTGAATCAATTTAACTAATTTTTAAACTCCATTTAGGGCAAGGAAGGATGAAAGTTTCACACCAAGCTTGTATTCGATATTCACAGACAGGCGACCACATAAGCAAGACAGTCTGATATGGCAGACTACTATGCTAAGCTTTCCATTATTGTTAACTTCTCTTTATACCCTACACCACTTATGGCACAAGATTATCTATACAACACCCTGAAAGAGTTGAGGTAAAATCGATTTAAGCGTTTGTGTCTGTCTGTCTGTCGGTCTGTCTGATATTACAGAGTATTATGCTAAAGTTGCCATTATTGTTAACGTCTCTTTATACCCTACACCATCCTGAAAGATTTGACCGGTTGAAACCGGTTTAAGCTAGTGTGTATGTCTGTCTGTCCGTCTGTCTGTTTTGTTTTCGAATGTTCACCCTACAAGTCGCAATTTATAATATATTTTGGTGAAATTTGTTGTTGTGTTTGAAAATGGTTCCGAACACTTCTTCTATCACGTCGTTTCATGAATAACTGAATTAAGCGTAGAGGTGTATGGCATTTAACGCTATAGAGCTTTTACTCGTTCGCATGTAGAACTTTGTAGATCACTTGATAAATATGGAATATTTATGTATATACGTTTTAGATAACACATAAACACACTCCCAATTAATATAAATAGCACAGTTAAGGGTTAAGCTCTTTCTTTGAATTATGACAGAAAGCTTAAAATTTTCTCTTATGCCTAGACTTCTCTAGATCACTTATGCGCTAAACACACATAACAAATAGGGCATACTCAGGATTAGCGTGAATACCCGCATAAAGAGGTCGCTTTTGAAATTGTAGTCTCCACATTTTTTCTCATTTTAATCTTGAATTATCAGCATGAATAGCCAAGCTGACACATTGCCAAACTTTTCCAACCCCAAAACAAACTTGATTGTAAATCTTGAAATCAAGTCTCCAAAAACAATCATAGCGATCCATGGTTTGTCTTATACCCATTCAATGAAATTTTAGTAATTGTTTGTTAAATCCTTGGATATCGGAACTAACGTCACCCTTGACAAGTGAAGCATTGAAAAAAATCCCATTGGCAATTTGTTTGATTTCGCATTGAGACGAAATACACTCTTTTCAAACCGCTGACTGGCTTTTCTATTCACTCTTCGAATCCGCTTCATTTACTTTACTTTAGTTAATTATTAGTCTGAAATTCACCAAAATTTGAAAAAGCCTTATAAGAAGACCGCTCGCAACTCAACTTACAGAAGCAAATGCAAATATTTTCTGTGCATATGATGAAATGCACATAAAAAAATATTTTACTGAAGCATTTTTTTGTTTTTTTTTGCCTTATTTTTTTGTAGTCTGTTTACTTGCGATTTTTCTACACCTTTCATGCATTTTATGTAATTGATTGTGATTATGCCTAATAGGTTTGCATTATGCGTTTGCGTGCTTAGAATATTTATGGCCCACTATGTACCTGCTGCATGAACACTTGTCTTATATATACATTATATATATATATACATATATGTATTTATATATGTATGTGTGTGTGTGTGTACAGCAACACACGAACAGTTACTGCATGCATTGGTTAATTTAATTTTAGTTTTTCGCCAACTAAGCAACAAGAAGAAAATATATGCCGCAAAAACGCATATAAAAAAGTGATAAAGAGGAGGGGAGAGAGAGAGAGAGAGAAAAGTAGAAAAAGAAAGAAGAACAGCAGTGGATTTTTTAAAATAAATAAAAGTAATAAAACACACACAACTCTCAAGCATATGTAAATTCATATAAACCAGACATGCGGACGCATTGGACGGACAAGCGAAAAGAAAGCAAACAAACAAATAAACAGAATCGAACAAAAGCGTTTAAAATATTTTTACTGAAGGCAGGCAGTAAAGAACAGTAGAAAAAATATTATTTCTTTTTTTTTCGTGTTCTTTTTTTTTGATAATTTCCGTAAAATTAACAAATCAACATAATTTAAATTGAAAAATTTTGCGAAATATTAAACACAGATACACATATGTACACACACACAGGCAAACGTGCGCGCCTGCATATTTAAGCATACATAAGTGACTATAAAAATCTTTTAACAGCAGTTATTCTAACTAATTTGTAAAGCATACAACAGATACACATACACTGCTGTGCATATAAGTATCTGGTTATATATATAGCAATATATATATATATATATATGCCGTCGTTCAAGTCAAATCATTAAGAGAACGTTATTAAGAGATTTTAATCATTCGGTGATTTATTCATTAAAAAGCAGTTATTAGCCAGAAACAAGACAGCAGACGCTTAAACTGCAACACTTTACCAACCCAATAATCACTAGTCCATACTCCCTAAGAGATACTCTACATTCATCTAATCTTGTTGCTGTTCATCTAATGAAAAGGATTTATTTGTTCCATCATTTTTATATCTCGTCCGTCTCCTTCTCATTAAATATTAAAAAAAAAGAATTTCATCGATGAATAAAATTTCTTTGAATATATTTTTCCGAAACCATTATTGTGTAGCGTGAGTGTAACGTGAACTTAATTAAATTTAACATATCTTTTATAATAAAATGCTGAATATTCATTCGTTATAATGATAAACGTACGCGCAGCATATCGTACGCACGGCAGGTCTTCATTTATGTGGAATTAAAATGCAAAACAACATTTGTTCCTGGAAAAAAGTGCTCAGCAAGCACAAAATTCTGTTGGGCTTACAGTTGGTCACAGTTGTTGCTGCTGTGTTGCTGTGTTGCTTATATTTAAATTGTTGTTGTTGTTGTTGTAGAATTTCAACCGCAACCACTTATAACAATTCTGGCTGCGTCAGCAGCGTCAGTGTATTTTGCAAAAGCCCAAACTTGCCGTTACATACCTACAAACAAACTTGTGTATAGATAAATGTATGCAGACTTGTAAGGGGTTTATATGTGCTGCGCTTGTTATTGCTGTAGTTGTTGTTGTTGTTATTGCTGTTATTTATACGTTAATTTTACGGGTTGAGGCCAAATCTGTCCGGTAAATTCTGTCTGCATACGTATGTATGCATGTCTTCAGCATGTTTTTGTGTGTTTTTTGTGTGTGTTATGTTTGTAACAAAAACAACAAAGACAACAGCAGCAATAGCAACAAGAACAAAAACATTAATTTGTTAAATATTCAACATGTTTTTCCATCAGCTGATTTGTGGTCGACAATCAAATATTTTCGGACTTCGGCATAAGCACACACACACACACACGCACACACCAATACACACACATAAGGAATATAAACCCCATTTGATTATAATATTATTGAACACATGAACACTTAATGATAGAACGATTGACCTGCACCTGCATTAAACCGCACAGGAAATTATATCAAAGCATATTATTTGAACCTTTGAAGAGACATGCGGACAGTCTATAATGGGGTGATGATAAGAAAAAGGTTGCAAACAAAAGAAGACAAGGATTTATCCCATATCTCTTGAAATTCCAAAATATCACATAGTCTAGCTTTTTAGTTTGTTATCGCAGTTGTTTCCTAAAAAGCTGCTCTCGTAACGAAATCCTGTCAGCTTGAACCATTAAGGGCGAAGTACTCCCAAGTGACTCTATGGTGTCTATGGACATGAAAAGCAATTTAAAGGTTGAAAATTTTGAAACGATCGATTTACGTTATTACGTCACTAAACTCTTCGAAAACCTTCGATTCTCTTCCAAACATTTTTTTTAAAAATTCTTTGAAATTAAGTTAAGAAGAATCTTGAATTGCTGCTCATTTAGTTTTTGCAGCACTTTGCTCGCAAAGGTCGGAAAAAAGAAGAACAACTAAGCGAAACTAACGTGAAGGGGCAAAAATTGGAGAACGTTGAGAAAAGAAAAAGGAAGTTGTGCTACCTGACGGATGGAAAGACCGAGAGGCTTTGGGGGAATAAAAACGGAGACGCACTAACTGCACAAACGGAAGTTTGAATGCGGACTAAGTGACAAAGGTATGGTAAAGCCAAACACAGGACCCTATAAATAAATATAGAGACGATGGCGCACAAATACACGGCCCGATAATTTGCGACCATATAAACTATCGACGAAAAGGAGAAGACAAAACAAGCACATAGATAATAGAAGGAAGATATGAAATGGAAAAATAAGGGATAACAGGGAGAGCCCGAGGAATGGATGGACAACGGCGACGATGATAGATAGAGAAGAATAAACGATGAGAAAAAAGGCAATTCACGAGGAGGCACTTAGAGAGAAAGGCCCATACAGAGAAACGAGTGATCGGTGGGTACTAAGCGGTAAAGATATGAAGATGCCAAGGACGACAAGACGATGGGGATGCGTAAGCGCAATGAAAAATAAAGAACGCAGAAAAAAACCGGATGGCAGCTGCAAAGTGGGGTAAAAACAGATAGGAAATGGCGATCAGAAGAAGGACTAAAGTACTTGTAGGGATGGCCAGAAGAGAATAAAGAAAGGATAAGGCCAAGGGCCAAAAATGCAGAAAAGAAGGCAAAGTGGAAGGACTAAATAGAGGTGAAAAGACGGGTTAGAAAGACGGGAGAAGACAAGCGAGCAAATGTAGAAGGACAAAGGTGAAACATATATGACGCACACGAGACGATAAGAGGGAGCCAGGAGAAAGAAGCGGCCGTGCGGAGGTATAAACGGACGATGGAAACGGATAGACGGGAGGGAGCGTACACTTTACGGAAAAAACATTATAGTAAGGCCAGACCCGGACAAATAATCAAAGGTACGGACATTTCCGATTCTATTTGGAATCTCATGGAAGTGCCTTCTTTACAGCATTGCCATTTTGATTAGTTCTTCGCTAATCGTTAAAAAATCTCTCTTCTCATCATAAGTACGTCAATATCCTTGTCTCCTTGCAGATCTCTTTTATAAGCTCTGTTGCGATGTGCTCGGAGCAACGTTGCAAGAGCAACGTTGTAAGTAAAATGCATCTGCAATATTTAAGTTTAAGTCGCGGATACAAAGTAGTAGTAGACAAAAAAGAATGATTGCACGTTGTATAAAAATTAAACTGTTATAAACCGTTAATTAATTTTTTTTTTTTTTTTTAATTTTCTTATTCTTTTCCGATTATTTAGAAATTATTTAATATCGCATAAAAGCGTCTGATAGTCTTCGATGACGACCAAATGTCATTGAGAACCCTTCAGACATAAGTTATGATTCATTAAAATGCTTCCTTATGGGCTGTTCTTGTTGCTGTCGTTAGCGACGTTGTTGGTTGCTATTCACTGACGAAGTCACTGTAACTGTGCTAAATTATATAATATATGACAACAGTGTTGGGTAATAAAAACAGCACACAGTATACATAAAATTCTATAAGCGCGTATTCTTAAGACGAAGTCTCGAAATAATAGCAAAAATTGTGTTTTTTTAACTTTGATTGCCTAATTTTAGGGTTTGTTATATATTATTATTAATTAGTATATAATTAGTATGTGCAGTAGTAGTAGTAGTAGTAGAAATTTGCTTGTTTATACCTAACTATAACCTAAAATGTTATCTTATTGTTTAGTCTTTACCGAGAAAGCTATTCTACCCAACACTGATGATTCTTTCTGTGAGCTGTTTATAAATAAGCAATCAACGTGAAAGTTTATTGCTAGCATGCACACATTTACACGTTTGTGTTCCTTGGCGCGTCGTCAGTTGTTAGGTTGATATACAACAACTTTGAGGAAACAATTTAATTTGTTCACTGCGACTAACAAGTATTTATGCTAATGTTGCACAAATTGTATTCTGGCACTCTCCAACCGTACAACAACACACCAACAACAAACCAACTAAAGCAAAGCAAACTAAACCATTACACGGTCTTAAGTATACAGTGTTACTCATTCGCGCGCTCGCATACACACGCAATCACGTACAAGCGCGCACACACACAATATATATATGTGTGTATATATATATGTACGCGCAAACATATGCTCGCACTTAAAGTCTGCTTTGTACACGTTGTTGTCTGTGCTGCCATTGTTAACTTGTTGTTGCTATTCTTGTTGTTGTTGTTGTTGTTGTTAATGGTTTTTCTGTAGTTTCTGGTGCTGGTCAATGTAAATATTTACGAAGGCATTCATTCAATAAAGTTTATGAGCGGTTAATGATAATTGTTAAGTGTGCAAAGCGGAAAATGCAAATTGTTATTGCAACAACAAATGAACCTTATCTCTGATGTTGCTTTTCTTGTTGTTGTTGTTGTTGTTGTTATTGCTGTCTTGCCTTGCCAGAAGACAACCGAGTCTACTATACAATACTTCTAAAATAAAAAAAATGGGAAAAAAAGAAAAAACAGTGTACTGTTTGCTGTACTTGTAAAGTATATATGTTATGCATATATATTTTTTTGTTTTTTTTCAAAAGGAACAAATTTTCTTATGTCTCAGCGATCTTATGGACAAACTAATATAAAGATAAAAGCCGTTAGTTATTTAATACATGTTTTATTATATAAAAAAAAAAAAATACATCGACATGCAAAGGACAAGGATTTCGTAAAGGTTCCGGTTCAAATTTATCGTTTCATCAATACGTTCTAATAAAACAAACAACCAAACAAGCAATCTTTACGTTACCTTAACGTATGCTTTATTATTAAACATGTCTTCATAACACGATCTAATTATTTTTTCAACTTATTGCGATGGCACAAAATAATTGAAATAAATGTGAACGAGGAATTTACAAAAACCATTAAGAATTCTTAGAATTTCACTTCACACTCTATGTAGGCTAATTGAATGTTTGAAATTTTTACAACATCTAAGTACACATCCATCCATAAGAAGCCCTTACTCATCGGGTGGTCTCGATAACAAAACTAATTTATTCATATTTTGCTTGAGTGATTAGTTCACCACAAATTTTATTCCATTTTCACATGACATGAAGACATGACAAAAACAGGCTCAACAATGACGCACTCAACCTGCCTGACGGAAGGGTTACACCCCTTGCTGAGCAGCTCTCCATTCATTTGTGGTTGTCATTCAGGAAATACGATTATGTGGGGATGTCTGTTCCGATATCTCGGTCAATTAAGCCGCTTACATAATATTTAGTAGACTTAAGTTCCGATCGATGGTTTCGAACATTCGATCTCGATCCTGGCCTGGACTTGCATGATATAACAGAGTCTCATTGAAGCATGTGATATGTGGTGTGGTCCCGCTTTAAATTCAGGATTTCTCAACTATATTTCAAACTTCGACGTGGGCAGTGCAATCCACTCGCATCCAGTGCTGAAAATAGCAGAGCGGTAGAGCCTTTCCCCTTCCTTGCCTGCACTTCTTCCAAAACACCAAAGGCCATAGAAAAGCTCGAGCGCATAACACAGGAAATTGTTAAAACATGGAGTAAATTAATCATCCTTGCCTCGCTTTAACTTCCATCTGTTTCCAAAAAATTTCTTAAAAAGCTTTCACATTATAAAAGCTTTTCGTCAAATGAAGCCTTCAAAACGGCGGACGATAATTACTTTAGACTGTGAACAGATAAGATAAACGGTTAGGAAAACTTTTAAATTGAACTTGACATAGAAAGAGGATTGTGGGCGTGACAAAAATTGAAAATGATCAGTAAATTCGTCTATTCCGAACACAATTACATAGCCGTAGTTTTGACCTTAAACGAGTTATTCTTGTAACGCGTTTTTCAAGACGGCATGTAGATTAACAAAGTAACATTCCAAAGAGGAGTATATGGAGAAGTTTCGTTAAGTACATGTAAAGGACCACTTTGTTTTTTTGTTCAAAACCTAAGGTTTTTTCCCAATTAATTCTTTTTCTTCATATTTAATACTATACTTAATACGCTTCTCGAATATTATATTTTTATTAACTATCCTTTTATACCCAAAAAATGTCTGGCGAAATACACTTTCCTCTAATATGCTAGAGTAGGATTGTCCCTTAACGCATAGCAGTTTATTGGACAGAGTGAAGCATTAGTGTTGATCTTAACACTAGTTTACGTCATAGGTGTGCTACATTAGTGGCTTAAGTAGATCGTCCATCTGTCCGCCATTTGATCAAAGCCGGGAAGTTAATTGTAAACCCTTCTAAACTCCAACATTAACTTAAAAAGTTATTAGTCTTGCTCGTAGTTACGAAAACCCTAAGCTCCTCCAATAGCTCGCATAATAATCTTATATAGGTTACGTTAGGTTACATATAATGTATATATGTAAATGTACTTTTTTTCTTTTTGCAAGCAAGTGCTTATGCATAAAGAATTTCTTTTTTTTTCACTTTTATTTATTTGTTTATTACTTTTTTTTCGGTTTCTTTTTTATTTTTCTTTCATTATATACAAGTTTTTTGCTTAAGTCTTTCATTTTAAGAAACTTTCATATATATACATACATATATATATAAATAAATATATTATGTCTAGCAATACCACCCGGCGGACACCTGACCAAAATTCAAACGTTTGAATTGAATTTAAAACGATTCAAGCCTAAACATACTTGTCCGTCGTTGGTATATCATCGGTGCTTATCATGTCTGAAATTGGTTAAGAGCGCATTAAGAGCGCATTTGACTCTTTTTGTACTTTCATCGGCCAATTCAGGCATTAAATGTTAAACGTGACTAAAAATTTAAAGTAAACTTGAATTTGCCACACGCAGCCATATAACCCAACCGCAACAACAAACAACAAAAGAAAAAAAAAATTTTGCATAAAAAAAACGCCGTCTTTCAATTTGCAATTTTATGCAGATGATCAACATGCTTACCCGCATTCATACGTTAATTTGTCGTTTACTTTGTAATGGAAAATTAATAAGTTGTCAGTTGCGTTACATTACGCTAGCGGGCTCTTGATCTTAAGTTTAATCATTAAATCAGCATTTTAAACAATTTTATATGACATGTCACACATTCTAAGAAGAAAGTAAAGAAAAAAAAGCCAAAAAAAAACAAGAAAAAATGCCTTACGTTTAATGTGTTTAATGCTTAATCACATATCTAGCATTTATAAGCTATAAGGAAAAGGTTGTAACCTTTGATTTCCCCTTTGCTAAATAACCATCGAAGAAAAACAACAAAAAAAGCAAAAAAAGAACACGAAGAGGAAGAGGAAGAAGTGAATTGCAACCTTATAACAAAAAGTATGGTAATAAGAAAACCGATACAATAAACACGTAAAGCGATCGCTTATGTTATAATCACTGAAAAACCAATCAAGGATAATAAATAATCTTTCAAGTTGAGATATTGAAAATTGCTCACATTAAATTATATTCACACTTTGGCCCCCAACCAAAGGTATTAACAACAAACAAAAACTATATATATAAAAAGGAAGAAGAAGAAGAAGAAGAAGAAGCAGAAAGAGAAAGAGAAAGAGAAAATCGACATCCTTTACTTATGATAATACAACGAGGAATGAAATCAATGCAAACCAGCCACAGTAAGTAGAACTCCATTATGCAGGCACACAACTAAACTTATAGATGCAGTTACAGCCTTGGCTAAGGCAGAGAAGGCTTTAGCAAATATAACGAAAATATATAGTATTTTCAATATAAATTGAAGAAGAGAAAAGTAAAAATGAAAACAACGAAAGACGAACTCTTGCTGATCTTGCTTAGCATTGTAGCAATAGCGACCAATAACCAATAATAATAATAATAATAATAATAATAATAACAAGAACAACAAAGTCAACATTATATTATAAGTATTAACAATCATACTAACTAAGCATGTATTGCGAAACAATTCGAACTAAAAAAACCATAGCAAGCCAGAGTAGAACAAACAAGAAATGAAATAACAATCCAATGATAAACGGGGCATTAATACACACACATACGTTAAAGGGTATCGTGTGGCAGCTTAAAAAAAAAAAAAAAAACTCTACATCACCATTGTTGTTATTGCACATATCAATGATGTGTTTGTATCGCTGTTGATGATTTTGCGCTAGTTCTGTTGCCGCTGCTACTGCTGTTGCTGCTGCTGTTGCTGCTGCTGCTGCTGCTGCTTATCATAATAACAATAATGTTAAAGTGGCAAAATGGCAAACTATGTGCAAAATGCATAAAATATATTTTAATAAATACCACCAAAAACCAAAAAAAAAAAAAAACCAACAAATAAAACATATCACAAAAAGAAGGGAATCACCAGTAAAGCAAAAAAGCAAAAAAGCAAAAACGCGCAACAGAATATGCACATTTTATACACCTACTTAACAGCATGCATATGTTCACATATAAGGCAAACACACACACATCAGTGCGTGCTTTTTATTCGATTCGAATCATTTGATACAGATGTTTAAATACATCTTCTTCTTCCTCTTCCTCTCCTTCTTCTTACTGCTTCTTCTTGCTGCTTCACTACATCTACCACACCATATTGCTGGGCTGGTTTGGCTACGCAAACCTCTGCCGTTTTATCTTCATTCTTTATACACTTCAAGGCTAAAGATGATCTGACAAAGTGCTATATATTGGTTTTAATTGTAATATTGTGAAGTGTTAATAACAATTTTCTCCAGTCAATATTTGATTTAGTTATGAGCAATGGAAAGGGCATACTCAACGACCGACCTCTTTTCCAAACAATAATATTTATGATCAATTTATATATATAGTCACAGATAACATACATACGTTACACGATTTTTTGCAAAAAAAAAATCAATTAAGAAAGATGAGCATTTAGTTCATTTCGCAGTGCTTGACCTTTCTTCTTCTACTGCTCTACAAAAGTCACAATAGGGCCGAAAGTCCTTGGCGATCTGCACACGTCACACTCTGTTTTCAAGCTTCTCTTATAAATATACAGGAGCATCCTTTCATTGAAGAAATAATCCTGACTTTAATAGAATTGAGAAAATTGTAGAATCTCTTCACTTGTTATTTATTCTTGGTTGTAATAGCTTGTCAGGAACTCCTTGCAATTCATTGATGCGATTAATGTTTAATTTGTTACTTGAAAATAATTAGCATCGGAAAGTAATCTCATCGCCAATAGTCATGACGACCTAACGGGTGGTTATCTTGTCGTTGAAAACAAAGTAGAACGGAAAACAAAATAAAAAAGGAATGAATGTTGCAGCGTAAGCGATTCCTGCAAATCTTGCAATTGTTAAACAGCACTTAACTTTCACTTCCAACAAATGCTCATAGTTTAAAAGGCCGACTATTTCTCAAAATTCGAAAATCGAAGTTTATAGATCTAATAGATCTTCATAGATATAACTTTAAAATTAAAAAATTTGATCGTACGATGATCCCGTGGTCGTCGTTAGCGGAGTATATTACTTGAATTGAATGGCAATAGAACTTTTATAACTTCCTTCGGCACTTCGATAACCTGGATCTGGCAATAAAAAACCAACCATTGATTGAAAAGTGAAGGTAGTAAATGATCGCAAATTTCTTTCCAAGCTTCGAAACGAATCTTATTATTTTCAAGCCATCGTTCATAACATTTATAGCAGTCGTTCTCTGCATTCTTTGATTCCTTACCGGACAGTAAACAGTTGAGACTTTTGTTTAACAATAGATGCGTAAAATAAAGACACTGAGCTCGGAATATTTCTGATTTCGAAATTTTGCTAATTTTTTTTTAATATCAAACAATTGCACAATGAGAAAATAGTTCGCCAAATCATCGATTAACTTTATTGGGATCAGTTAACAACAAAAATCTTCAAGTCTTTGCTTCGCTAGTTGAGAGTAAAAGCCCTTCCCGGGGTTCGGCACAAGTATGGAAAATTCTCTTCCTATTTTACTCGTTCTTTTCTTCCAATTTATATCTTCTCTTTTCTTCCTCTGCAGCTTTTTACCTCTAAGCTGTTCTGTCTATTCTCCTTAGAATTCCAACTCTTTCCTCTTTTCTTTCAAACATCTCTTTGTTCTTTTCTCTCACACCAATTTATGGACAGAGCGAAACGTCAGCCCGTTTCCTAAAAGAAAGTTTGGCCGTCCATCTGTCTGCACAAGGATCTTTACGCGTATGTTTCTATAACAGTCTGCAAAATGCGCGTTGGAAAGCAATTAAACCTCCTATTGTCGACGAACGGACTAGGTTTGCAACGACACATGCCTTCATTCGTTACAACCTCCGACCATCTGACCTTTTGACATGCTAATTAAAATACTGCTGTTTTCTGCTATTGAAAAGTGTAAAGTGTTCGTTCAAATGATCGCTCATACATTTGTGTCGGTCCTGTTTTTTTGCATATATGACCAACTGAAAGTAAAAAAAAGAAAGTAAATCGAAAAGAAGAATCTTTCACAGACTTTCCAACTTTACCGTACTTCGAGGCGAAAGATAGCTAACATTTCTTTTGTAGTTGCCTTTGTTTCTAACCCCAAAGTATAAATGTTATTAAAGTTTATATAACGTATTGAGTAGTGAACCATTTCTCATATTTTACGAGTAATTTAATATAGTCTTTATAAGAGTATAATTTAATGAAAGAAAGCAAGTAAAAAAGTTTTGCTTTGCGCGGGCCGAATCTTTCGTACCCACCACTATGCTTTTAGCATTCTACTCTCGAAGTTCTTTTATTTGATACCCATATCGCTGGTATTTGTGCAGGCATGGACGATTTTTTCCATTCTTGGACGTAAAGTGTTCGTAAAGTGCTTCGTAAAGTAAACTTAGAGAATTTCAGCCTTCTAACTGTTTTAATTTCCGAGTTATGAGCGAAAACCAACAAATTTTTGTTAAGAAAAACTGAGTTGCGTTCAGACACACAGACAGACAGACGGACAGACATGGCTTAATCAGTTCAGGATAGTTCCAACAACACACACCACACAGATGGGCAGACATGGCTAAATCAAATTCACGCTGATCAAGAATATATATAGTTTATAGCTTGTCTGAAATTTCCTCTGTGGTGTTACATACATTGTAGAAAAAAAAGGAGACACCCCCACGTTACACTGATGTGTATAATAAATAAATTCGGAAAAAGATCTGTGAGAAAATTGCTCAAATATTCTCTGCTTAGTAAGAAATGCTTTTCATTAAAAATATCTGCAAGAGAACTTTTTTACACCTTACTTTTCCAAATGGTTACTGCTATGGAATTAATTGCGATTATACTGTTTTGCATTTTGTTTTTCTAGTTACCTGCTACCGCTCTCTGCTTTGGGAAGTTACAGGCCGGGTAAAAGATACCTGCCGTAAGTATTAGTATCCACTATCTTGTTGTAGTCTATTCTTGACGCAAGCAATTATAGGCTGTGCAAAAATGTTTACAGCAAATACGGTTAACCAGGTTTTTTCTCTGTTGCTTTAGCTTCTTTGTAAATCTGTTCTCGGCCATCAATTCGAAACTTCAATCGGCCACGAAAAAAAACTCCAGAAAGTGTGAATAACTTCGTTTATTCGCTTTCGCGTTAGAGTTCTTCATTTCCCCCTTGTCTCAGTCTCTAACTTTAGACAGTACAACATAGCGTGACAAGTGCAGGAAACTGCGATTGTTCTCTTTGCGTTTCATTCTTTCACCCATCTGCTGTAAAACTCGAAAGGACTAGGAAGACTATACACGGTAAACAAAATAGTGACCACCAGCATGCATTTAAGTTTTATCACTCGAAATGTCAGATGTTATCAGTCCAGGACTTAATTACAAACTTCAAATGATAATCTTTTTATTCTTCAGTTATTAAACATTCATATATATTTTATCACATCATAAAACATTAGCTTGTGATCGGCGGTTATTGAGAGTCGGCCATTCGCTAAACTGATAACTACACCTTAATGTGTTCATATTAATTTAAACGGATTAAAACGCTCGGATACATGAAACCGGCCAAGAAACCGAAACGCAACCATACGCGCAACTCATAACACATGCAAATGAATAAATGTCTAGAAAAAATATAAAAAAATGTTACACAAGCACATAGAAGCATAACAGTTGGCGATATAAGAAAGTTAGTTTAAAAAATGATTTGCTCACTCACAATAGAGCACAAGCATGGAGTGAAAAAAACTCTATATATGTATATAAATGAAGCAAATTAAAAACTATTGAGCCATGCAATAAAGAGGGTCTGAATAGAATGAATAGTGTTTTAACTTTCGTTGCGACACTTGGGCTGAAATGTTTCAATGTAGCAAATTTCGTCAAAACATCCCAAAAATTGTGGCCTGTAGGTTGAAGAAAAGAAACCCAGACGTACAAAGAATCATTTTTTGAATAAAAGGTAGATCTGACTCAAGTTTTTCTAAGTGGTATGTACATACGGATATATTTAATTTGCCGTCAAGGGTGTAGGGCATAAAAACAGAAACTTTGATTAACTCTGAAGGATGCTCAGGCTTTCAAGAATTCATATAACATTTATTTTTATGTATGACAAGAACATATTTGATAAGTTAGATGTGTTACTTAAGTCGTCAAGGCTCAAAACCAACAACTTGATTATCGTTATGTTAATTTTTCGATTTATCATAATTAACGTTGAACAAATGAAATTTAATTTCATTTTAGCAACGCGTGCGTTTCCATAGCAGAATAGCAACGAAATCGTTGCATCGTTGATCGTGTACTGGCGCCAATAATATGACAAACCGAAAAAATGCGTAAAATCCTCTGCTTCGTTCGAAAACCGAGTTTACTACTTCTCATCAACAGCAATAAATTGCTATCTGCTGTTAAAACTCAAAAGAGTTGTCAGTCATCACAGTCATTCATTCCTATTAACTGAAGCAGCACACTACACAACACCACACTAACATCATTATTATTATCATCATCATCATCATCATCATCATCATCAGCACTACCACTTGCACATCAGACAGATCAGTGACTAACCAAACACTAAAGTGAAATGCATCCCGAGGCAATATTGCAAAATTGTGTTTAATATATTAAAAAATATTTGGTCATTAATCACCTAGGAAGATGAGAAAGAAGCTTTTCTTGGTGTTGCGTTATCTACTGATAGATATTATTAGTCTTCCCCTCTCTCTCTCTCTCTCTCTTGCCTGTGCCATATAGTGTTGCGTAGAGCGTAGAGAGAATACATTTGTATTTCAATTTTTATGAATTCAATTCAATTAAAAATATTTCATTGCTTTTTCATCATGGTCCGGGCTTTTGTTCTCCTCCCCCACCAACTGATTGGATTATATTTTGTTAATTATTACTCAACGATTTCTGTGATGATTATTGCGTTCTAATCAATATATTTTCGAGACGAGGAAATTACGTTTCAATAAAATTGATATTGCAAACGTAACGTGCTATGTAAACATAAGCATAAAGAGACATCTTGGCAGCCCAGTAGACAGCCAAAAAAAAAGGAGAAAAAAATTGTAATATATGCTAACTCGTTGGAAGGTAGCGTTTGGAAATTGAGCCGAAAGCCTTAAAAAAAATTGTGAAAACATTTTTAAATATCCTTTCACAAAAAGCGGTAACACTTTACAAGTTTGTGAAAAAATTTTTGGTACCCTCCGCTCGAACAATCCATGAGAAAACCCACGAAATGGATCAGGAAAGTGAGGAAGGTCAGAGCATTTCCTTTGATCAGCTGCAAAGGTAACTATTGATATAAGAAAGAAATATTGGATCATCGATGTAAGGCTGGATACAAAAACCAAGGTCGGCATTTGGATTACAAATGACGTCCCCACTGCTATTGCAGCGAATGTAAATTGTACCGCTTTTCAAAAGATTGCTAAGAGGCCATGAAATATAGTTTACTTACGAGAATAACGCGGAAAAAAATATCATGATCCAAGAGAGAGGTTGGTAAAGTACACGTTGATGTCACAGGAGGAAACAACTGCATTTAATTGGATCGAATGGCAATGGCGTATTACGAAGTCGTCCAATCAAAGCAGACTCTTAATTTCGCGCAGTAGGGGATACGTGATTATCGCGGCAATGCCAAAGCACATCGACCGCACGCACTCACGGAAATTGCAATCACTTCAGCATTTCAAATATGAAGCAATATAAAGATTAATTCCCGTATTCTGAGCAAAGCCACAGAGACTTTATTTTCTGGGCGGTTTGCGGAGCTTATTAACTTGGTAACATAACAAACCGGATAACGCGATGCATGACTATTTCGTCAGGATGCTAAGAATGATATAGATTCAAAGTAACTATTATAGTATAGTAACTATAGACTACACATCGCATTCTTTCATGACTAGTGACCGATCACCATGTCCGAGTATATCCTTAAAAGTAATTTCAATACTTTTCGTCTCCTACCTATTCAAGTAACTTATGGGGAAGGACGAATTATTTTGCTGCTCGAGAAGAAAATTTGATTTGTTGCTTCTCTTCTACTTCTCAGGTAACGAAAGGCTCTTAGATTTTTGTTTCTTTTTATAATCATTCGTTTCTGGTAAATTTTCAAAGACAAAATGTTTGCATTTTCTTTTCTTCACATACAACATTTTCGGAAATCTCTCTCTCTCTCTTTCTCTTTATAATTTTATGTCAACATCACGAAGTTCAGTTTGCAACAAATTCAACAAAGCTTTTACTTCTGCATGCGATTTTCACAACACTACCTCCCACTTAACGCCCTTCGTTCCGAGGAAAATCACTTTGTTACACTGCCAGTTTGTTTGTGTGTACTATCTTCAGCATTTCTCTGGAGGTCTGGAATGCTTTTAAACTATCCTTCATTTTCTCTTTAATACTATGGGTTATGCAACACATTTCCATCTCTCTCATCGTTTCGGTTGCAATTTGCGTTTGGTTTCTGACCACATCGATGTCTTTCATGAGGAATTGTCCTCTTCTTAACGACATGCTCTGTTTTGTCAAGCTGCAAAACTAGGCTCATGTTGATTCGTCTTTGGCGGGGAGACGAAAGAAGTGTGCACTGCAGTCAACTTTATTAAGACATAAATATTAAGACATCTAGAGTAGGCCTATAAGCTAGACATAATTTTTTCACTTTTATCGGCTATCTTTCGACGATTTTCAATTGAACCCTTAAAGAATTCTTCACGAATTCTTATTATCGTTTATGTCATCTCAGAGGACTGAAGATCATATTAAGACATAATCTGTTTAGATAAACTATCCTATTAGTGGTGTAAGCTACTGAGACCAATGTAAATGTAAACCAATCAAATGTAATTTTTTTTAGTTATTTTCATATTTATTTAGAAAGTTTCAATCCTTATACATAATTTTAAACATTACAGCATCTAGGTAATCAATCATAGGCAAGACAAGATCATTCTTGAATTGAAAATGTACAGTGTGTAGTTCTTCCGAACGGAAACAAAAAAATGTTCTTATTATGTGATGCTCTTCTTCTTATTTTATGCGTACATAATGATATTAAAAAAACAAAATTAAAAAGAGAAAAATACAAACTGAGGCCAAAAATACTTTTATTTACCTTGAAAATTATGTTTCCCGAATATATTTCAAAAAATACTATAAGTATAAGCGTAGAGTGCTATAAATATCTGTTTATATACAGAATGCAATTGTTTAGAAAACAAAAAATAAAGTGGGAAGCTTTCCACTACTGCTGTGGTAATCCCCATGCACGCAATACAGCCAAAGCTTTATTAAAATAGGCGCACCAAGCCATGCATTCTTCATCAGTATCAGTCGACAATAGATGTCGAACTGTCGTTTTATGCTCATCGGATGCAGTCCTCACAGATGCTTGTTCCATTTCCCGAGTAGAGTGGTGACATTCCAGCATAATGGTATTAGGACGTGAACAAATAGCTGGTGGCGCTATCGTCACCTTTTGCGTGACAGCACTGTACAAATCTATAAAACCAATAGGCTCCTTTTCTTTATTATTATCGGGATACTCCCAGTAATTGAAGATAGTACCGCTTAAATGGCAGTAATATCGATGCCATGCACCTAAACCGGAAACATTCTCACAAATGGTAAGAAAACCGTTATGTTCCACCGAAACGTACATCTCACAATTAACTTTCATGTGTACAAGACCGTCTAGAGGAGAAGCGTCCGTAACCTGCATTAAAGTCCAATTAGTCTTCTGCACTTCCCTTAGGGTAAATGCGGTCAACCCGTACTTCACTAAATTTGTTGGACACTCTGACGAACTTTGAGCCGGTGAAATTGTTACTCGATTTTCGTTGCCCTTCTTCTTACGCGTCTTTTTCTTCTTCGAATTTAAAAGACATTCAATCTCATGAGGTAAAACCCCACATTGCGCCGTCATACCGTAAATTTCTATGGTAACATTGAAGTTTGTGTTCACGCCGTCAAGGCGTAAAATGTCGGGGAATTTTACCGCCAATAAACCCGGTAAAGTCGGTAACGCTTTGGTTGCCAACACATATTCATCGCATTTAAGTAAACAAACCAAATAATGACCAGGTGTAGTATCTAAAGCCAATTGTCGCGTATAGCTTTGTCGCAACGACAACGTAATCTCTTTAACGGTAACACGTCCCCTTTCGCGTGGCGCTCCCAAGGCATGCATTCGTTTTTCCACACGTAAGCGTTGCACTTCATTTAAGCATACTTGACGGCGATTGATCGCCACCAACAAATCGCGTTCCCTTTCTACGGTTTCGGTATCACCGGAAAGGGCAGTAGTAGCAGAGCATAACCTCAAAGCTTGACTAGTCTGAGCTATAATATATTTTTGTTTGAAAACTTCGTCTAATAATTTTTCAATTTTTTGCCGAATCGCACGATTATCATCCCCTTCTCCGTTGGTTTGCATTAAGTCAACGTCGCTGTAGTCATTGTATGCTTTATCGTTATCGAATTGCAACACTTGTTGCTTGTGCTCATGGCATATTTCATGTAGCGATGTAGAAGTTGCACAATTATCATCAGATCGAGCGCTTCCTGCGTGCAAAACCGTAGCCCTATTGCTGTCCTCCTTGTTTACATTCAACACTATTTCGGCGGGCTTCGCGTAAAAGCCGTGAGGCGATGCATTATCAGCATTTACTGCTTTCCTGCTTCCAGAGATCGCCGTTCGCAAGCTGAGATCATTTTTATTCTTTTTTTTAGTCATAGGACTTTCACGAAAACCCAAACTGAGAGAAGTTGTTGTACCAAGGCTACCAAATGATAAACGCGTATTGCGCCTCTCTTGCCGATGATCTTCGTCTCGAGCACAATCATCGTTGCAATCCGCCTGGTAATCGAAAGCTTTGTTTAAATTATTATTAGAACCCGTGCGCACTTCAGAGGAATTTGAAGAACTATCCGTATTACGAGAGTTCGGGCGGTAGAGGCACATTTCTTCCATTGTAGTTTTTCGTGCTTTCAATGACTTCCCATCGATACGTTGCACGTGTAGCATATCGTCATTAAGGATGACTTTCATCGCACTAACGTCATGTTCGCAAGTTTTGGTTTCCCCGACAGTGCTTTCACTTTCGTCGTCTACATGTTCAAATTCCTTTCGCTCCAATCTATTGCTTTGCTGTCCGCTTGAATTTAAAGGTTCTTCTTCTTTCAATTCATTTGTTGTATTAACAGAGGAGACAGTGGTGGATGTGGAGTAACTATGTTCACTATGCGAAAACGATTTATTGGAGTCAAAATCCGATGAATCACTGTATGTTAGTTTATGATCCGATATAGGAGTTCGTTGAGCTTCATTATCGTTGGGATCATTTTTAGGTTTTTGTTTCGCAAAGAAGTCCACATTTGGTGGCAATGATAAAGCAGTATCGGAAGAGTTAGATTGCGACTCTTGCCTTGAATTTGCGTCCTTCTCTGGCTGTTGAAAAACTGCTCGCAGAATACCGTAAAACTTATTTTCCTTATTAAAAGCATTTGCCAGTACTTGTAAATCTTCTTCCCTTTGCTTACGTATATCATCTTCAGTTTTATTTTCATTTGAAGCCAGCAGTAAAGCAACCACTTTCGCTCGTACCTTCTTATCAACATTAGCTTTGACTACGGGGAGCTTGGCAGTCGGGCATACAGTTTTATTTTGTGTTTCTCTTTTACTTTGAGAAAGTTGCGTCGAAACCGCGCCGAGGCGAGTCCTTAGTGCTAAAGATTTATTTTTATTCCTTTCAAATAATCTCATGCGTTCCTTCACCGACACTTCGATCTGATTTTTTTGGGGACGTTGAGCAGTTTCTTCTTTACCTTGAGCTTCAAACAGCGCTGCTCTATCCGACACTAAACCTGGCTTCACTGTCGCCATTTTTTTGTCCTCCACCGATCTATTTAATCTGCCTTTTACGTTACTTTGCTTAGCAATTT
Organism: Glossina morsitans morsitans; assembly: GCA_001077435.1. Lineage (NCBI taxonomy): Eukaryota > Metazoa > Arthropoda > Insecta > Diptera > Glossinidae > Glossina > Glossina morsitans. Next base: position 163,054 of record CCAG010012100.1, read on the forward strand.
TATTGCTTATCTTTTCTCCGTCAATTGCCGTGAAGGAGTTTTCTTTCAACACATCCTTCTGCTCTAACTGATGTTGTTGTTGCTCGTTATGAAATTCATAAGCCGCTTTGAATATGGAAAATCCCCGTCTTTGAAGACCTTTTGAATTCCATTTCGCTTGCTTCGGTTTTCCATTGCCACCTCGTTCTTCTCCGTTGCTTATTTTGCCGAGTTGTTCGCTTGATGTTGTTACAGAACAAAGGGAGTGAAGTGATTTCCCGCTTCCTAAATTTGACAAATCGCGTTCAGGCAGTAACATCGATGAGGTATACAACGCTTTCATACTGTGATCGTTAGTTATATCGTCGTTCGATTGATGACGACTGTTGCATCTCTGTTTATAATTAATACTAGGGTTTTCCTTCGCTGCATCTACGTCAGCATTAAATTGCACACACACACAACGTGCGGGTGATAATACGTTGGCACCATTTCTCCCTGTACTGTGATCGTTTAAAGGAAAGATTTTACCCCTTATTCGCTGACGTTTCTCTTGAGTGAGTTCCAAATATTTTGATGTCCTTTGTATTGGTGCATCTATCGCTGCTTGTTCGCCCTTGGCAGGAGTCATTTCTTTCCTTTTGTGAACCGTTAAACGAATTTATTTACGACAACGAGAAAACTTATTATTTCACTGTACACACTATACACAGCAAACACAGCCTTTGAATGGTTATAATTGAACTGTCGAGTATTCGCTAAACACGCTGTTTATATGTTAAATGTTCTTCCAGCTTACAGGCAACGAATAACACACGTTTCTGCAAATGCACCCATGATTTGATTTGTAGCCTGTTTTTGATTTTCATTCTTTACGAAAACTTCCTTCATAGCATGGGAAATCTTTTCTCTTTCTGGTTATCGTAAATCCCAGAAAATTTTTAATTTCTATTTTTGTGAACTTTGTATGCATCGTCATAATGCGATCAACAGGTAAAGCAGTAAAAATCGCTATTTGCTTGCATTCTACCTGACATTAAATAATTAATTAAATAAAAAAAAAATACGTGAAAATTATTCTGCTTTCAGTAGAATTCGGCAAATTTTACGTTGATTTACTTAACAATATTTGCTGAGTGTAGGATAAGGTTTCGAAATTATATTCATGATCTTACAGATAAGTTTGTTTCACTACATATTCCCTACGATAATCAAAAATATATTTATTTTATTTAATGAAGATAATCCGCAAGTTTCGAGACTGATCGTTTTTTTTTTTTTCTATACAACCAACCAAACCTTGCCTCCTTCAGAAAATTCCTCTTGGATGCGGCTTTTATGTCTTTTTAAATAAAAAAAGCTGGAGGAATCAAAAGAAAGTTTAATTTGGCTTTATTTGGCTTTATTTTATCTTAAGAATCGTGGTTAAATAGTCACAAACATATTCCGATTAATAAGAACAGTACAACATTTTGTACTCCTTAGATGATTATATGCATGATTATTTTATTGAAGGCAAAGTTATAAGGCATTCCAAATAACAGTAAACTGAAAGTTTTTATTGTCCGTTATGGAAGAATCTCTAGTATGCACTAAAGTTGAAATGAAGGCAAATCTTTATGCACAATTTCCTTATCCAAGATATAGAATGAAAATTTTTCGAAATATTGGAGGCCTTTTCGCACTGTAAGATAAGTAAATAGCTTTGTGAAAAATGCTCCTCATACAATTGAAATTGAACTTAGCCCAAAACTAAAAGTTTAAGTACAATTCCAGCTTTTAGACTAACGGAAATATTATCAAAGGTTTTAGTGGACGAACGCGACCCGTTGACTAGATTTTTGGCGCTTTTACCTCCAATAAAATGAGAACATATTGGGGTTAGCAGACTGTTTTCGCGCGTTCTGTAAATTTTTCTCTTTGAGTTCTCATTGATCTTCTCACAAGTTGAGGCCAATTTAAGATCTGCTTGACCCTTTCCTCTTAATTTTTCACTATGCAATAAATACTGAAAACCTAGGGCAGATTATTTATTCCCGTAATTCCATACACATCAGAACAAACATTTTTATAATCAAATCAAGCCATTGGAGCGTATGATTTTCATAATGAATTTGTCATTGGTCTAGTACATGAGTATTACGATGAGCCTTCAAAACGTTTCGGAAAGAAAGTGTTGCCTGAACTACATCAAACACTCTCCGAAGCCTTCCCCGAATCTTTAGAAATACCCTTAATTTATGTTATGTAAGGACTAACTAGGCCATAGTGAAAACAAAACAGAGCTGAACAAATACAATCTCGTAATATCCATGCATAAGGACTGACGAGGTGCAGGTGCGCTTCAATTACTTTCTGGAATTTTTAAAAAAAAAATCTCCTTTGTTCTTTTGCTTATCATTTACATTACAAGAGTAGGTAAGTATTCGGCTTTGGCCGAATATAATTGTATACCCACCAACTTCATTTTAAAGGACAATATAAAAATTTGCATTGTTGTTTTACATAGTGTTTCTGTTCAAGTTGCTTTATTTTGGTGGCCAGAAAATATTTCACCACAGACATTATACGTACGAATGGACAGACGTGCTTTAAATCGATTCGGATTTTATCGAAAGTATGCATATACATGGCGGGGTCTCAGAAGTGTCCTTGCGCTCGTTGCAAACGTTGTCATGAAGTAAAATAACCCCCATATAAGCGCTGACACTTCTTCCCGAAAATTCAATTGCATTGCAATTAACTTCTGGAATGCATACACATTCCATTATAAAAGTACAAGTAATCGCTGCATTTGAGTTGTATGCGAAATATTTTCAACTTTGTAAGTACATTTTTTTTTTGCATTAAAAAACTACCCTACGAAAGGTAATGTCATAAAATATCTTTATTAGCCATGTTATGTCTTTGTTACCTGTTTACCTGTTACAAACAAGTGTTCAACTAACGCTTATAACATACTCGACAATTATATAATTATGTTGAGGCGAACATGTTGCCTTAATAAACACCTAAATTAACTCATCATCTTCGCATGAAAGTCTTACTCTACTCTATGCCAACAAACAAGAATATATACGCACGTAAGGAGAGATTGACTCTGCACTGTAACCATTATATATATGTTTCTGTTGTTATTGTTGCTGCTATTGCTGCCTATTTACTTGTTATCACATTGTTTACTTTCATAACCTCATTAACCATGTGACTGGGCTGAGCCAACAAACATTAAACCGAGGCCAAAGTATATATAAATAAACGCACATATGTGCACATTGTTTATATATATATACACTCACTCTTGCAAAATTATAAATCCTCATCGCACACACATCTGACCAATTCTTTTTAACACATGACCAACGTCCAACATGTTCTTTTTCTTTTGTTTTTTTTTTGTTTTTTTTCTTTAGCTGCGTTACGTGTAAATATGTTTTGAATTCCAGACAGTTGCAAAAACTTGCATATTAGCAAGCAATTTATATGCAAATGTGCGATGGACTCATGATTTTACCGACAAGAACACATAAGCATACATGTATCTCTTAACTTGAAAAATATTCTGATAAATGATATAATTAAGATGCCACAATAAGAGGATCCAGAGAATCCAGAATAGTGAGCAAGTTACCAATATAAATTCTCAAGAACAGTAACAAAACGGATTTCATTATCATTAGGTTGGACTCTCTACCTAAAAATATTCGTAGTAGGTTTAGTAGAGTAAAAAGAGAAAAAATTTATAGAAAATTTTACGCTTTTTTCTCTCAGTCGCACTTCATTACCGAAAACATTCCGCCGAAAGCTATTTCTTGCCATCCTAATATAAAAGCTGTTGCTGACATATAATGGACTCACAAGAGAAAATGTTTTTAGGCAATTTATTGCTTATCCCCTTCATTCGCACTTCATTAACATTACAGTCGCCGAAAACTATTTCTTGCCATCCTAATATATAAGACAATCCTTCCCTATGCTTCTAAAACTAAAAGCTAATCAAAAAGACGTGAATGAAACATCAAGTAATAATAAATGAGAAGTTCTTATAATGCAACAAGTTTTAGGTAAAATCGGAGAGTAATTCTTATAAATGAGTAATTCTTACAACGCAACAAGTGTTTGGTTTAGGTAAAATCGGAGAGTAATTCTTCAAATTGCTATTGCTATTTTTACACATACACAAATTCATTAATAAATCACTTCTATTTCAAATATATTGCGAAACAATAAAGTAAAAAATATATTGCCTACCTTAAGGAGCATGCTTTTACAAGTATTTATTCTCCTAAGTTCTAAAGTATTTTGTGTTGTTAATCAAAACAACACAAATTGCGATCGGTGTTAAAGGAAATCTTTGGAATTAAGAAAAAGAAAAAAAAGGATTTAAATGAATTCAATAATGATAATAAAAAATTTGCAATTTTTTTTCTATAAAGACAGACTAAAACACTTACTTCTTATGTCTTGCACGTATTCAGTAACTCGAATTGAATTGAAACTTAGTTAGGTTAGCTTAACTTATCTTAGAATATTAGTTGACAGCATTTAGCACAAAATACCTCAGATTTCGGAAACACACAGACGTATGATCCGTCAACTAAGTTAGCAGAAATAAATTTCTAGGGTCTCTCTCTCTCTCTCTCTCTCTCTCTCTCTCTCTCTCTCTCTCTCTCTCTCTCGCACTCTCCCAAATGCGTTATTATTTATGAATGGTAGATAATGAGAAAAAAGGAGAAATAAATTTTCCGAAACTTATTTCTTACTCACCCAATTGTGATGAACTCAGTTTATTTCTCAGGTTTACTGTCAATTGCGTAGAATTAATACTGTAATTAGTCTAAAATAGTCTAAAATAATCTATATTGTGTACATCAGCCCTAACGCGCAATAACATTTGCGGGGCGCTAGAGCTAGTCTACGAGGGTTGTGGCAAAGGTACACGATTTGTCAAAGAAAATATGAAAATAGTAGGGAAAGATTTTTTTTTTCTTTAAAAAAGTCTCCTTTGATCTCGACAGATTTTCATTGGGGTATTGATTAGCTTCAATGTTCTACTTATAGTGAAAGCCATCGAGCTGATCGAAAGAACGATTACTATTACGATTTACTTCCATTGTTAATTAACCCCTATGTGTCTGAAAAGCAGAGGCCGTAATCTAGCCAGCAGATCGGACAGTCTTTCTTTATCTTTTTTTTTTGGAGTCGATTTTCCTCTTTCGGTCCAAGCTTGAACTGAAAGATCAGACCTAGTCATGAATTGACAAAAAACTCGGCTTTGCATTGCCTATCCGGCAGATCGATCTCCCCATACCTATGGCAATGTTTTCGTTTTGCTGTAAGCTAAGCCGGTACCCTTACTGCCCATAGCTTCCTCATGGCCGAACTTCTGGTCAAAGGTGATTTACAGCATTTTAAACAATCCTTCAGTCCTTCGAATTTTCTCGTTGTCATCTCACGTTTATAGTACTACCACCTATCTATCCTTTCCCATTTCAGTGTCAAAATCATTTCATTAATTTTCTCTATGATCGGTGTAAATAAAATAAACAGCCAAACCAACTTACATTAGCCCTTAGCAAAGACTATTGAAATGTTCGCTAAATAAATTGCATTTTTTTATTACAGCTTTTAACAGCAAAAAACCTTATCTGCCAATACAAAAAAAAAGTGAATAAATAAAAAAATGTATTCGTCGTCCACACATGTGAAATGAAATTCTGTTAAATCCCTACTATGTGTTTTCTTTGCGTTTTTATATGCAATGTAAATAAATATATGAAAGTCGGGTATTTACGTAGTGCATTCTCCACGTGAGCGCACAATTCTGTCCTATTAACTGTGCAGAGGTTGAAGATGTACTAATTTGATGATTGCGTTTGTAACGGCTATATAGCTATATAAATCGATAATCACGCAAATACAAAAAAATAAAAATTGGGGTTTTCTTTATTCATATGGGTCTGTCAACTTATGTGTCTGTTAAGCGCTCTTTGTTTGTTCCGGGAGAATTGAAATGTGATTCGAATTTCATTCATTTATCCCATATCCTCATGAATTCAATTCAATTATTGGCAAAAACCCTCACGCATGAAATACTTACGGCATTCCATTGCAAATTTTACTTTTCTACTGCATTAATTATTTCTTATAATGAAACTTTGGCTACTTATTACCCTTACAGTTCATTATTATTTAAATATTAAGGGCATTAGTTTCTAGTAAACATTATACGGTAAACATGTATTTCGCTTTTAATAGAGTGAGTAATGTTTCTCGACATTTGCCAAATTATAATTGATACACATCTTAGAGAGAGAAAAAGCGAGAGAAAGAGAGAGAGAGAGAGAGAGAGAGAAGCAATCTTTAAAACATAATTTTATACTGAGAGCAGTGACAATCGCGGAAGACCCTAAGCACGTTTGTCGCACTTCCACAATATTTTGACAACTTTGATAATATCCTTAAGGATGTAAGCAGAACTTTATAGGATCCAATTTTTTTTTTGTTTTTTTGTAAGGCAATTAAAAGATTACATTAAAATTAAAATTTTATTAAAAACATACTCAGTTACTTTGCAAATCACTATCTTGATAATGGACGCCTTCTTTTGGGTCACGCAAAATAAGGCTAACAAATAATTGTTAGGAATAATTTTGTTAAAAGCTTTCTGAATTTCATGACCAACTTAATACAAATTACGAGTATTTAGTAAGGTGTGAAACGAAATTTTGTTGAATCGTACTGCGGCATGTGCATCCGGCTCTATATGATATATGAAATTAAACTAAAAAAAGGCTAGCTTTAGATTGCGTTGCAGATAATAATAGTGGGGGATGCATGTCATACATCCTCTCGTATAACTTATTAATATTTGCTCTCCTTCCTAACGGTGCCAATTTCTCTATCTACAATTCCTTCTAACCACCGCGGTGCCTATGCGTTTAGAGGACATCTCCTCACTGTCTGCAGTGATATATAACAATAATATGTAAAGGCATACCCTGCTTAACGCCGTACTCGCAAAGCACGGTTTCGATTAAATACCGCACAAAATTTGCGAACGATTTAAAAAAATCGCGTATCATTTCTCGATTGATTTTTGCTTTTATTTTGACAGAAAAACAAGAAAGAAAGTTATATTCGGCGGTGCCCGAAGCTCGCTTACTCATCACTATGCTTTTAGCATTCTACTCTCCAAGTTCTTTTATGTGATAACCATATTGCTGGCACTATTATGAAAAATTTCATCCACGAAATCGCGGTGTCTACCATATTCATTTTGGTATTAACCCATTTTAAGGCAGATAATATATCTTCATTTGAGGAGTGTACAAAATAGTTTTAAACATTCAGTCCTTGCTTGCCTTGTGATAACTAAGCATAAAACCTCAAGAAAGTGAAAAATTTAAATTTAATTACTTGTAACTTTGTGTGGGCATGTCCGACTTTTTCCATTTTTGTACGAAAATAGTAGAGTGTTTCGTAAACTTGTGGACAATTTCAGCCGTCTACCTTCTACAGTTTCTGAGTAACGAGCAAAATTTCAAAACCTTTTGTTAATAAAAACGGAGCTGTGTTCAGTTTTCGCTCCACTGCGACTCAATACCAGCCTGCGTGCCAAAACTTCCAATGTTTCTACCCAATTTGAAGTCGATATCTTCATTTTTGCGACCAGGCGAATGCCAACAACACACATCTTACAGACGGACAGACATGGCTTAATCAATTCAGATTCAAATAATTCCTTTTGAATGTTACATACATTATAAGAAAAAGCAAAATGCTCCATTTTTCAGTGGTAGGTGTAAAAATAAATTAACTGTGATTTTTGATCAAAATCTATTTTGTAATCGTTTTTTTTATTTATTTTTTTTAAAGAAAACTTGAGGTTAACTTACTTTTTTTTCGCTGACCGTCCTAACAATTCGTTATTGTTGTGGATTCAAATCTCCAGTGCGGTAAAGTTTTGAATAAAGCCGAAAGAATTTATTTCTCTGGTTAAATGAACAATAAGAATAATAGTATAGTTTTTTATTTACATATATATGTATTTGAAAAAAAATTCATGGCATGGTTTCGATGCAAGATGGTATACATTCCATTGATTTATGTTATATCGAAGCTTAAATTATGTTATTCTAGATCTATTCTATTTTCGTTTAAAAAAAAAAGAATAAAAAAAGTTTCGTATAACACGTTTGGATACAGCAAGCCTGGACATCTATATGTAAAATATTTATCTATGTGTACATAAGATACTTGTAATTGGATATAATTTGTTGACGATTCTCGTTAGCTAATCGCGCAAGCTTCACGCAGCATCAAATTTGTATATTATTTGTACGGTTTTCTCGGGTTAATTGTAGGCGAACTGTTCTTGTGATTTTGTTAAATTTTATACTTAAACTGTTGTAATTTCAACACGCAACCATAGCTAAATCACTTTCACGCTACGTCATTTCACTTGACAACATATAATGTATTATATATACATATATACATATAAGTACGAGGTGTGTTCAAAACAAAAGAGAGCACGACAAGTGCATTCAAATATGAACGTTTTGCTCAATGTTCTCTCTCTTCGATTGCAATGGCACGGCTCATCATCGCTAGTTCTTGCCAGAAGCTGGTATGGTCACTAAGGAATATTACCTTCAAGTTATGCGCCGCTTGCGTGAAACAATACAAAAAAAAGGCGATGGGAATTCAGAAAACCATCAGTCGTGGATATCGCCCAACGATAATGTGCCAGCTCACACGCCATTGCTTCTTCATAATTTTTTAATCAAAAATAACATCGTAATCATGCCTCAGCCACGGAACTTGGTATTTCCTTTTCCTTGCAGTATTTTCCTTTCCTCAAAACTGCAAAAAACACATGAAAGGACGGAATTGTGCCACGATTAAGGAGATAAATACCGCATTATCTAGCAGAGATTACTTGGAAGTTGATAAAATGGATATTGATGAATAAATAGATATGTTTCGAGACAAAGAAAAAGTTACCCCTTTTTTTTGAACACGTCTCGTATATATACTTGATGTTATCTCCTATAGAAACTATCTACATACATATTCATTAGCCTAGAAGCGACGTAATCTATAGGTCAAAAATTAAATACACCTTCTTTATATACTTCTTGAACATGCTTTCTATTAGAGGGAATTAATTAATTACCATTACACAGAATATACACTATTTGATTTAGTATAGTTTTAATGTAAACCGAATGAATGTCAAGGGTTTGTCCTAATGCGAATGTTTAAGCTCTTGGACTTATTCTGTCTCTTGTTTCTTCCTTTTCGATTTGATCTTTGCACTCTGCGTGCTACTTCAGTTATTAATTAAAACTTACACGTGTAAAATTTGATTATTCAATGTCGAAAACAAATGGGGAGGGGGCGGGGTAGTTCGGACACCGGCCAACCAGAAATAGAGTAACGGAATAGAACAACATGTACAGTTAGAATCCGTAACCCAAGCACCGATCGAATACTTATGAAATTGTAAAAATTTATAACATGCAACGATATTCTATATAAAAGTGTTACAATGATGCAATTTGCCCAACGAATGCAATAATTCTCTCGATGTTATTGTTGTTGTATTTGTATTCCAAAAAACAAACAGAAGCCTTGGGGATTATATTTACACACATTCGGAATCTGATAACAACACAAAAAAAAAATGCTTTGCAAACAGTAAACGTATATACATATATACGTATATATATATATATATATATATATATATATATATATTAGCGTCATATAATCTAACGACAAATAATGTACGTAACTGCTGCAAACGGATCCGATTGACGAATATTTACTTCAGCGACATCATATTATATGCACGTAAGAATGTTTCAATTTTTACCTCAACTAAGAGTAGAAAAGAATAAATTTTACTTTATTTTACTCATATACATATATGTCTACATTATGTATATATTAGGGGTACACACAAGTTTTTTATAAAGATTGAAAGTTTATTGCATACAAATTTTGAAGTGTTGCTTACTCAACGTACTGTCTCCTTGCTACCCGTTACTTTTCTCCATCTTTCTGACTGAATATGATGTCCGTCCCGAAAGAAAATCGGAGCTTTTGAATTCAGCAAAGAAGCCATTGTTTGGGTAAAGCGATTAGAAAAAAAAGATAAACTAGAAACCAATGGATTAATGGAGAACGAATGGGCTTTCGAGGCCGTCCGCAGAAGATTACAATCAATAGATTAACACTCTTCCTGCGGAGAGGACAATTAGACTTTTGAGGTGATCCGCAGAGAATTACAACCAATAGATGAACACTCTTTTTACGGAAAGAACAAATGAGCTTTTGAGGTCGTCCGTAGAGGATTGTATTTTTTGATTATCTTCCTAAGAACGAAATAAGAATAGACAGTGAGTAAGTCATCGATAGAAACTTGATTATTAATCATAAAGAGTAATATCTTATGAGCACGTGGGCAAAGACAACAGATTCCAATTTAGTGCTATAAAGATTTCTTGTACGAGTGTTGTAAATTGATTCCCGGGCTTCTTGCGCCGGGAAATCAATCTATAATGTTTTTTCGTAAACTACAAGCCTTTGCACTTCAATGATCGACGCAATTGCAACAGCTGTCATTGGTAGCGTTTCTCATCGCTAGACTCCGACTCGGCTTTATCGCCCACGCTAACTGTTCGGCTGATGCTGCGTAATATCCATGCTTCCATATGTTTGCGCTTTGAAGATCGTAATGCATCCTTGATCGCTCCTTGCAATGCTATACTTCAAAGTAGAAAAGAAACGTAAAACTTCTTGTACTTAGTCTTCTTTTAGATGAAATTCGAATTTAATCAAAACTTGAGTCTAACGATTGTTGGGTTTATTGGATCTTTGCGATTTTATGCTCGTAATGCCCTCTTTTGCAAATCCTTTAAAATTTACTTTTACCCCCAATTATATATATATATATGTGCAGAAAGAAAAAAAAGTTTCTATACAAATACATATATAAAAAGAAAAAGAAAAAAAAGTAAAAGCTAGCTAATCATATTGGTGTTAAACAAAGAAGGGCTTTGTTGGCACTTTTAATACTAACAAATTATTAATTCGTCAACGAAGAGAGCAATAATCGATGAACACTAAAAACAAAAAAAAAAAATATGTGTAGCAGAAAAAAAGAACAAACTTACTATAAATTCAATAGTTCGAAGGTATAGCAGCAAAGTACCGCTAACGACGGCTACGTGTTTAAATCGAGTCGAGGCTGGAAAATTCAAAATATTAAAAAACACCGATCAACTGTTTACATTCAACATAACGTGAGTTAACAAAAAAAATAAAAGTAAAAATTAAAGAGAAAATTATATGCAATTCTCGTCTTTGCTTCTCTATTTAAATATTTTGTGCGCTAGTTCAACTTACTATACGGCCATTAACCTAAAAAAAAGTAAAAACCCAGATAAATAAAGAACTCTGTCAATTTATGAAAATTTTATTCATGGGAAACGTATCGCATTCGGATTAAAAAAAAAAATTTATTAAAATTTTAAAAACTTGTGTGAGTTTTTTCTTTTGCTTTCGTTGAAACACAACTTTGCAGTTAATCTATATATAGTATTAATGATGAGTATTTAAAAATGCAGATTTGTTTTTATAAAGGGCGACCTCGACTCTGCAGACTTTTTTTTCGTTCGCAGTAACTCAAGTCAACTATTCTGCTATGTATTGGATGCATACAGTCTTGCCTTGTTGAAATCAAATCTTGCGATCGGTCCTAAAAGTAGCGAAACGAAAGTAACCGCAATTACAAATTAATCATCGTAGTTAACGTTTTTAGGGGGGATAGTTTGATTCCATGTCAATACTATAATATATATTTCCTTAAAGTCATTTGAGCCTAAGTGGATGTTATTATTGTATTTGTAAAGATCATTTCTCTATACCTATTCCAAAGCCTAAGGTCTCGAATAAATTAGAAAAACTAATTTGGCACGACATAACCTCAAAAAACGAAAACTAATTGCAGCGTATGTGTAGATTCATAAACATTCAGTGACTCGTTAAACATATGTACGGGCTTTTAATTCAATGAAATGCCGAGGAGAAATTGTTTCCCAAGAAAAGTTTAACTTAAATTGTCTTTTTCGAATACTTTTGGAACTTTACAGCCTCCCTTTAGAGATCTATTTAAAAGGATTGCACGATTTTTCTAAGATCAAACTGGTGAAATCATAAGAAACTTTTCTCTCAAATGCTATAAAGGCTGTAGACACGTATTTTTTAGATCACGGAGTCCATCCTAAGCGACTCCTTTCTTCTATCCATCAACGTAACGGATTTTTTTTTAAACGATTTTAGATAAAATAAAAAAAAAGAGTTATGCCACCCCGTGATATTTCAATATCGGATAGTTTAGAGACAGTTGAAGGCACTAAACCGGAAACATCTAAACAAACTGGCGTGTTATTCGAAGGTGATGCGGATACAGAAGATTGTGCACTAGCGGTCGATGTTGTCCAATTGAAAAAAGCTGAAAACCGTAAATTGGAATTAGTCTGGCGCAATATAATATTATTTAGCTATCTACATGTAGCTGCTCTATACGGCGCCTATTTATTTCTATTTCAAGCCAAATGGGCCACGGTATTCTTTTGTACGTATAAATAAACGAATCTTCCAAATGTTAATTCATTACATTCTCATATTTTTTTACAATTACAGCAATTTTCCTGTATTCGATTGGTGTTTTAGGTGTTACAGCTGGCGCACATAGATTATGGGCACATCGCTCATACAAAGCGAAATGGCCGTTACGGTTGCTTTTGATTATTTTTAACACATGTGCCTTTCAAGATGCTGCTTTTCACTGGGCTCGTGATCATCGCGTGCATCATAAATTTTCTGAAACCGATGCTGACCCTCACAATGCTACGCGCGGTTTCTTCTTCTCTCATGTCGGTTGGTTACTTTGCAAAAAGCATCCGGACGTAGTTGCCAAAGGCAAAAGTCTAGACTTGTCCGATTTATATGCGGATCCTATAGTAATGTTCCAAAGAAAGTAATTTATTGTTACTGCAACTGATATGCAAAAAATTAGATATTAATTTGACAATTTTGACTACTCACAGACACTACTACATATTGATGCCTTTAGCTTGTTTTATATTGCCGACGGTAATACCTATGTACATGTGGAATGAAAGTTTCATTAATTCTTGGTTGGTACCAACATTATTTCGATGGTGTTTCCTCTTAAACGCTACCTGGTGTGTGAATAGCGCAGCTCATAAATTCGGTGGACGACCTTATGATAAGTGAGTAGTGCAATATTTGGTAATTGTTCACGTATTGCCATTTACTCAATTTATTTCTGCTAGGGATATTAACCCGTCTGAAAATATGGGAGTGGCAGCTTTTACTTTTGGTGAAGGTTGGCATAATTATCACCATGTATTCCCCTGGGATTATAAAACTGGCGAATGGGGTAATTACTCACTGAACTTGACCACAGCATTTATCGACTTCTTCGCTAAGATCGGATTGGCGTATGATCTTAAATCTGTTACTCCCAACATTATAGAGAAACGAGTAAAACGTACGGGTGATGGAACACACGCTATGTGGGGCTGGGGCGATAAAGATCTTAGCACGGAAGATAAAGAAAATATTATAGTCTCAAATAAGAAAAATCATTAGCTTTTAATGAAACAAAAATCGGATGTATTTCAAAATTATGCTTTCTATATAATTTTTATTTAATTAGTAAGTAAAATTGAAAATAATGATTTACTGATAAGAAGCTAAAAAAATGTAGCTAAATTTTTTTTTGTTTTTCTTTACGATAAAAATGTTATTAAACAGGGCTGCTAATTTAAGATATTGTTTGCTTCTTATCGCTCTTTACGATAAAAAGCGTCAATAGAGAAGCAAAGCTGAAACTCTATTTTTTTTTGCAACTTACTCTTAGATAAGAGAGCAAATGCAGCACTGTCATCCAATTATCGATAAAAGTTCTAAAACGCTAACAAAATCTAAGGGAAGAGAATTTACATATTCTCGAAATTTGTTAATAATATAAATGAATGTCTTAACAAAAAGAAATTTCTTACAATTGTTTACCTATTTGTAGTTTCTTTTTAGACAAATTTCGCGAAAGACTTTATTTGTTATAATAAGTAATAAGAAACTAATATATTCCAAAAACGTACATTTTAAATGCACATGAAAAATCGCTTAGTTAGCATACACTATCAACTGACCTTGGAAATAGTCGCTGTCGTACGAGTGTCAAAATCATGGCTTTTGTTGGTGTGTGCGTGCGAAGCGTCTAAGAAATACCGTTTTCATACCAAAAATTAATAAGAAAATTATTTAATACATTTTAATCCTAAAAATAAAAGAAAATTTTATTAAAAATCATAACAATATAAGCACCGATTTACGCGTATAGTATAATTAGTGAAAATTGCGATAAACGCGAAGAGTTAACGTGCAAAATTTTGCGAATTTCATAAGCAGTGAAAAGTTTTGCACAAGTTTTTTATATATATTTTTTTTTGTTTGGTTCATCTAAAAATATTTGGTGGGGTAAGTTTAGAAGAAGAACTATACCAAATGTATGTACACACAAATTTATGTAAATTGTTTTAAAGTAAAATTCTTTTATTGCGCTATTCATGATCAATCAAGTTTACAAGTTTGTTAATTAGACGGACGGCATTACACTTTGCAGTTGCTAACTGCAATCACATTCGCCGGTCTTTCTGTACAGATGTTTATCAGTTTATCAGTTGTATATATGTAACGTTTCGGAATAGAAGTCTTTGTAAAGTAATTGAATAACGAAAAAAAAGCATAAACAACAAATAGTAAACCGATGTAATTTATATACAAATGATTATCAGTTTTTACTAAGCTATGGCACTTTAATTTCATCATTTTCCATATAGCTGTAACGTGCAGCGATGACATTTGCAATGGCTTTTTAAACGCTTCACCTTCATGATGCAATATAAGTAGAGCGGAAAGAAAATTTGCTAGGTTTGCATATTTTCATAAAGTATTTAATTTAATTTTTTCTTTTCTTTTTTTTTTGGTTTTTGAGTTAGGATAAACTAAGGCAATAGGAATAGTGTTTTATATGTACAAAATAATTAATTTAATGCCAAAACTTTTCTCATCAATTACTCAAAGCATATATAATTATAAGGTTGAATACACCCTACCATGAGATTCTACATACTTCACGTATAAGTTCGTAGCAAACATTTCGAAATTCTCAAAGATTAAACACGAAAAGTGAAGGGAGAAATTTTCAAAGTCTACAATGAAGTTTTCCAAATCATTTTGCTTTGATTTCATACATGTTTTTTCTAACTCATTTAGGCCACGTATCTGGAAAACTATCCGGCTGACAATTTTTAATGAAAGTAATTATGACACGTGTCACATAGATATGTTCGAAAAATATCTGGAAATTTACCTTCAAATAATTTCGAAGAAATATTGAACATACCACCAGATTGTTTTTATGAATGCTTTTTGATCTGTGACCGGCATTGATTTAATTTCGTCCAAATTTGTCATAAAAGCATAGATAGTAGTTATTGAAAATTTTTATTTAGATGAAGAACCGAGTGAACCGTTATGAACCGAAATAGAGAAGCGAAAGTTGTTGTTATATTTTCATATATTTATCATTTATTCGTTTACACCAACCACATAGCGTAGAAGCTAAATGAAAACATGTTTACAATTGAAATGAACTGCGTTGTTTAGAGTGCATTAATATAAACTAAATGAGTAATTATTTCATTATTAGACGATTATTTAGACGATTTCTTCATACTCCGCAAACTGCGAAATAGTTTGCCCTTAAAAGTATAAATGAAGAGAAACCCTTGGCATACTAGTGGTTGATCTGACAACTTTGGTAATGTGTTGGATAGCTTTAAAGTAAGGAAAAGTGTAGGAAGTTTCAGTTGATTATCACGGAAAAGATTGTATGCAGATGTTAAGGACAATCCCTAAAAAGCATTTAGACAATAAAAACTAATAAAGTGTGTCCACCAAATTTGACAACGCCATAACTTATTTATTTATTTCTTTTTTTTTTCAATGATATTTTAAGAGCAGTTGTCAAATAAAATTTATAACCCAAGTCATAAATTTTATTCCATTCGCAGTCACGAACAATATTAAACTGCATTAAATATTTATATATATTTATTTAAACAAACTTTAAACCTTCAAAAAATAAACTTTGTTCTTCACCCTAGCGCTTCTTCCCTCAGTGTATTAATAATACTATAGCTGCGCAAAGATTACACCAATGCAGTTATCTATCAGTCAGTAAACTTTTAACAAATTTTTAAACCTTTATCCCCGTCTACAAAGACGTCGTTAGAATTTGATGTAAATGTATTTTACATTTTATTAGATAGACTTGCCTACTATATGCGCATTGCCGTTAGTTCAAAAAGAAAATTTTAGAAATTTTAAGGGACCGATAAGGCAAAATTTTGCATACGTTTGTGCATGCACGTAATCTGAAGTCATTTGCGTTTGCATTGAAAGCGACTAATGCGAATGGAAGAATTCAAAAAAGAAAAAGAACGAAAAAAAAAAAACGTGTCAGCTTCCAAATGTTTTTATTCAGATAACATTTAACCGCATAAATGGCAATAACAAACAATAACAAATACCGCATACACAGTAACAAGGAATAGTAATCAATTTTCTTTCAATTATCGTGAAATTACTAAACAAAAATTAATCGCGTTTTATCGGAACGGATCACGTTTGCGAGCATTCGTTTTACAAAAATCTGATACTATTTAGTGATCCGCTAGTTGAATAGATCAGTTCCCTTTGAAACGGCTCCGTGTAAACAGGCAGTCCATTTCCTCAGTCACTAAACAACAACGACCAAAAAATATCGCGTCAAGTGACTAATTAAGGATATTACTTATAAAATATCTTAAAGGAATAACGGAAACAAAGCTAAAAGAAGGTTTGTTATTATAATAAATAATAAGAAGCGAAGGAAAACATTTACTATAAGCGGCTACCTCTATATGCTGCTATCTATCTATCATGTTTGTAATAAGTGAAAATATTTGTTCAAATGAATTATCGTTTTACATTATAGTTGCTTGAGGAGTAATAATAAACAAAAGAAAATATAAACAAATTAATAAAAAAATAAAATAAAATATTCACCTTTAAGACAAAGTGAGCTAAATGTGTGTAAATGGGTGTTTCCTAAATACTCCCAACATTAGATTTGCCAAACGGTTAACACAGGATCGGAAGTTTCACGATATGTGTATATATATATATATATACATTTATTTCTTCATCAATATATAAGTAGTGAAATCAGTTTCAATCACGCTCGTGTATTTTGTCTGCTTAAATTGAAATTGTTTTGCTTCTAAGTAAATTTGATCTGAAATTTTTTTCTATCTTCCGATTTCGAAAATCGAAAAACTCAATCGAAAATAGTAAAACTGGTTGGTATATCATTTTTAAGTATATTTCTTATCGATACGGTGTGCTGTCACCTACTTTTGTATATGACATTTAACAAGTTAACTGTGTATGACGAGTGTAGGTGTGATACAATCTGTCCTTCCGTTCTTGTCATTATGAATGTGCATTTGCACATGTGTCGAATCTGTTTTCGAAAATATTTGTGTCATCTTCCAATGTTGTTTCATTACAATCTAAGTTTATATTACACGAACGAGTCGAACGAGTGTACTCGCTGATCGCTAAAGAGGTCGACACAGTTAACTATCGTAACTTTTTTGAAGGATCATAATTCTTACCTTATTGTATATCAATTTATACACAACACGATGTTAGATAATACAGTTATTTTTAGGTGTAAATGAACATCTGCCTGTCTGTACAAAAGTTTATGGTGTAATTCCGACAGATGCAGTTCTTTGCAAATTTTTATTTTATTCGCACTTTCAACAATATATTGGACGAGAGCTAAAAAGCGTATGTGCAGATCGGCAACATAATGACTAAGTCGACTAAGTATTATACTTTATAGCCAATTTCTGTGTTCATTACTCCGGGCACGTCAAAAGGAGCATAAGAACATATATATGAGTTTCATTGCCTTAAAAAGTATTAAATGTAATATCAAGCAGCTAAGATAGTGTGAATCTATGATCTGATTATTCGAGCCGTTCACGATTGCCCGTTATAAAGAGGAAACTTTTTGCGGTAGCGGGTAAAAAATGCTCGTTTTTCAAGAAGACACAAAAAAATTTTTAATATAATTTAATTCTTTTAGTTTTCTGCTGCTTGCTTATGCACGGAAGTCAAATCTGACCTAGAGAAAGCAAATCAATGAACTCTTAATTGTTTATGAAAAATTCAAAAGTCTTTGTGTGTGTGTTTCATTCACATATTTTGCATTGGCTTTGGCTTGGCTTTGTGTTAATTGTATATTAATTGGTTCACAAATTAATAGAATAATATAACAAACAAGTCTTCTTCTTGTATATCAGAAAGTCATAAAATTGCTAAAGTGCGGGAGCTGAGCTTAAGTCAGCGTTACATCATACTACTGCGAATCTGCGAATAAATGGAAATGCATTAATCCCAATTAATGGCAAAGAATTGAAATGGAAGGAAGGAAAGAAGAAATCTTTTTTTATACTTTTATTATAGAAAAGCTTTATACAAATTTTACATAATTAAAATGGTTTGGCGTTAGCACCCACCAAAAAGATATTGAGTCCAAGGTAACTTAGAACTAAAGGAAAGCTTTGGACTTTACTAATAGACCCCAAAGGCTCTCCAAAGTATAAGTGAAATCATCATTATATCCTAAAAGTCATCCGCGCCTGTTTATTGAACCGTGCCTGCGGTAAGAGCGCTCATGAATACAAATATTTGAAAGCGGAATCCATTTGCGCACACATGCTCATATTTCGTAGCTTGTAAGGTATTGTATATATTATACAATACTTATGGAAGCCATCTAAAGATTGCACTGATGAAACAATTTCCAAACGCAAAAATTAACAAAAAAAAAAACACAAAATTTGATAATTTCCACAAATTTTCTTCTGAGGCGAATATAACTTGTTTACTTTTTCATTTATTTATTTATTTATTTATTTTTTATTTTTTGCTTTGTTCAAAAGAGTAGATTAGGCGTGTTGACGATGAGATCCATCCAGTGTAATGTTAAGTATTTACTATTTGGTGATGGTATGGAAGGACTCATGATACAGGGTATCTTACTTTGAAGTTAGAATTGAAAATATTTTAAACGCCTTCTATAAAGATCAGATTTAATGTTTTCGTAAATATAAATATATTATGCGTTTCTAAGACATTGTCTATCGTTAACAGTAAATTTTTTATATTGATTCGGGCGAAAGGTGTTTGCAATGTAAGCGGCTCAAGTTCCCTACAAAACTTGATTGCCCAAAACCAATCGAAATCGACAACGAACAATGTCTGCAAAGTGAGCCGAATGTAATAGAATCTAAATTGTAAGCACTTGCATAGTGTCCTTAATTGATTTAACAAAATATGCTCCAGTGTTGCCGTATTCCAACAGCGCGAGCGGTTTTTTGCCTTCAGCACTCGGCCCAAATACAACTAAACCTTCATATCCCTCGACATTGAAAATGTGAATGGATTTGAGCAGAAAAATCACTTTGATGTTTGACAATTGATGTTGTTCTTGTTGATAACATAAGACTGATTTGGGTCATATACGATTTTACAGTTCGCAATAGAATAGACATATTTGATGCGACCTTCGATGCCGATTTGAAAACTGCCAATTTATTAATATTTAAAATCTTTCCTTTTACTTTAAGAGATTCGCATAAGTCTTCCCCCGAGCGTTGTTTACAATCATCTTTTATATTCTAACACTTTCGGATGTGTTCGCCATATGCGTTATTCCTTTTATAATAACAAATTTGTTATTGAGGATTTAATGAGGCATTTAGTCAAGTTTATAAGTTCATATATAGGCTCCACGACCCATAACCAATGGGTCAATGAAAACGTGCTCACTCAATTTGTCTATAGGTCGATCGGTAGCCGATAATCTACAACGAGTTCATATAAAAGTTGTTGCTAAAACAAAGTTGCAATACAATAATTTTCCTTCGATTTTTAGGAGAAAAATCATTTTACCCCTACTGTACCCCTAACTACTTGCGCTGCTTGTTTCCGTTTTTTTTTTTCTTCATTGATTATTTTCGTTGAACACAAAAGTCAAAGAACCCCTTGTGAGATTTAAGATTTAAAATTGTGTGTAGGTAGTATACCTTGTGCTTTTTTGAGAAATGCGCGCATCTATCCCATCGCGATTGGTTTTGTATGTTCTCAACTTGTGTATAAGGATTGATGTGAATGAATACGAAAAAAGAAGACCTTAGACCTTCAAGACAATTTTGATTCACAGTAACTTTGTTTCTCTTGTGTACGAACTGACGGGGCGCGCTGAAATGGAGATTCATCGTGCGGCGCCTAGCTCATTGCAGACTCACGATAATTTGAATTTTGACCGCAGCATAAGTAATGAGTTAAAAACTTATTTAGATCTGAGAAGATAAGGGTAAAATATAATATAGAATGGGGCGTACATAGAGAACAAACAAGAAGTAATATCCGGATCAGATGAGTCGGGACGTATGTGTTGATAAACACCGATCAGTAACTAGTTATTTGATTGTAGGATAAAGATCCATTTCCTCAATAAAGAGGCGATTGTATGCCAATCCTTACAGGGATAGTTCAGCTGATTTTTCAAATTAGAACAAAGACGTTATCGTGGAAATATATGAACTTTGCACTAAAGCCTGTAGAAATTTCAAGCCATATGTAAGCGAGACGAGGAAATGGAAAGTTTTTTGGGCCACGGACAGACGGATGAATTGTTTTAATCAGCTAATGAGTTTAGCGATGACCGAGTATATGCGGGTCACATACACAGTGTACGTTATATGATGTCAAATACACATTCATAACCAACAACGACGGATGGACGGAGCATGACATCTATATTCATATACATCATACACTGTTACAATCAACTGGTTAAGCGCTCCTCAACATTAGTCAAGTCAAGTAGGGCCAGGAATAAAGAATTGGGCAAATTTGTTCTTATTAGCGAATGTTTCATGCTATCACTCATGATTTCGAAGGGTAAGAGGAGTGAAAGAGAAAGCAGATTCCTTCCTTTCTCATCATAGTATCTAAGCACAGTAATCGTTTGACGAATCTATCAATCTACCCCCTTGTGGTATAAAAAGCCAGTGAATGGTGCTCGAGATATTTGCAAGAAAAAAATTGATGATCAATATATTTGGAAATACAACGTTGCTGAATAGGAAAAAATAGAAAGAATAACACTAGACTCTACCGGTCTACCGGTCGGTGAGAAAAGAGATATTATTGAAGACTATGACGAACGAAAAGAGCATGTGCAGCGGAGACAGCGTAGGGAAAGAATGCGACAGGGTAAATTAAAAGAAAAAATTGAAAGGGATCGCGTCCAAAAAAGCGATGAAAAAGTATGTAAAATGCTTGAAGAAGCTGACTCAATGGAAGAGCTGGAACAAGAATTGGACAGTCGGGAAATAAACGACATGACCGAAGAAATAATAAATAAGCTGATAAATGGTGATATGAAAGTGCCAAAGGAGGAATAGAATTTGCACGAAAAGCAAGCAGAACAAGGTGACAAGTGCCTGAGAGGAATAAAAAATGAGGAAAAACAAGGCTTCGTTAAAAAGGACTAGATTATTGGTTTGTTCATAGATGATGAAGCTACGGCCAACTTTCTTAATGAAATTGAAAATGATGTGATTTGTTCATAGATGATGTTTTATTTATTTATTAACAAATGTTTTTTTAAATATTTTCTCAGATGTAATCAAATTATATTCTCTCTTCGTACTTATGCTTAAATGTTACCAAATTTATATTCCAAATAATTTCCAAATTTATATTCTCTCTTCGTACCTATGCTTAAATGCAGATTGTCCACCTTGCACTTATTTTCCCTTGTGCTCTTAATCAATGTTTTTGTTCTTTATTTACTTTTTGTTATTTTTTTTTGCCCAATTTTCGCTCTTTCTTCCTCTCGCTCTCTCCCTTTTCTATTTTCTCCTCACCTCATTATCAACAACAATGCAGTATAGCTATTGTGTTATATTAATCACAACATGCCGAACAAGAGAGAGTAATAACAAGTTAAATAATACTCTTTCTCTCTCCCAACGTTATGTACACATAAATGCTTTCATGCTTTCATTTAGTAAAATGTATTTGGCAGAGGTTTTTTTATTATTTTTTTGTTGAAAAGCAAATAAAAAACAAAAAAAAATTCTTTTGCATCGTACGATTTTTAATGAATAGAAAGAAATATTATTCGTAACACTAACGTTATTTTTTTACATTTAGACGGAATAAAGTGTTTTCGCTTAACTTTCCGGCGCAACGATTATTCAGTAGTTATTTGTTTGTATTTCCATCTTCTGCTCCATATATATATATTTTACAGTGCTGTGTTCTCTGTGCTGAATAATTTGCACAAATCGCTTAGCGACGCTTTAACTATTTAACTAAATACGCGTACGTTTGTTTTCATTTGTTTCTACTAAACAGAATTATTAAAATTACATCAGAAAAAAATGATTGCAAATGACGCAAACGACAATTATTATTAGTTTAGGATCATTTGATTGCAAATAAACGTAATTTTGCAAATAATAATAACAATAAAAATGATCAATTATTTACATTTAATTTATGCACTTAGGCACTTGCATTTATTTATTTATTTTTTGTTTTGTTTCAGAAACATGCCGCCAAATGCCGTTTCAGCTCCTCAGGCGATCTCCGAATCGTTGATAAATGCGTCGTCCGAAACCAATCAGAATCCGAAAAGTTTGCATGAGGCCACTACAGGTGTTTTATTTGAATACGATGCCGAAACCATCGATGGTGGCCTTGTGAAAGACATCGAAAGGTTAAAGAAGGCGGAAAAACGTAAACTGAAACTTGTTTGGCGTAATATCATAGCCTTCGGTTATTTGCATGTGGCAGCATTATATGGTGCTTATCTCATGTTCACTTCGGCCAAATGGCAAACTATGGTGTTTGGTAAGTGTTAACCAAAATCATTACCGAAACTTTAACGACCGCTGGCTTAAATTAAAAATATAATGCAATTAATTTTTTAATTTATTAATTATTTCTAAAAGAAGTATTTTGACGTACTCCGATTTTAGTTTCAATTTCAAGGTTTTTTTTTTTCTTTTGCTTTGGGAATTTCGTCAATTAAATTTTCAATTTTTTTTTTAAAGATAGTTACGAAAGATTTTTAGTTCAATTTTTGAAAAATTTTTTCAATTAAATTTATTAAAAAACGCATTACATTTCTTTATCGTTTGTTAAAGCAGTTTTTCATAAGCGGTTTTCGATAAGATTATCAAGAATTAAGTGCTATGGAATAAGGCGAAGTATCAAAAAAAGTTAATCGAGAAGTATTTAGAGCTGTCTGGTTATTGACAAAGGGTTACGATAAAATTATGTTCCCGAATCAAATATCTTAAGTCAGGTTGAAGGTCGTATCCGAAATTTGGTGGCGATACCACATTTGAAAAATGTTGTTCGCAAATGCTTGGAAAATCTAAGCAATGTCGGCCTTTTACACCGCATCGATTCGGAACGTTTTTCGGTGTTCAGACAACGCGGGCCAAAGCCTGGTCCCAGTTTGACACAACCCGATATCTTGGAAGAATTTGAGGAATTAATCAAATGCTCTCGCAAGCGTAAGTTCTCCGACACAATTCCACATAGGGGAGGCTCACAGCTTCTTAGTGAGAAATCTTCAGCAGATGATGAGGACGAGCGCACTGCTAAACGTTTGCCCACCTATGGTGGTGACATACTTCATATTGGCGATAAAAAGCCTTTATTCAAAATCTTTCAAAGTTGCTGCAGCGATAATTTTCCGAATATAATCCATGCTAGGAACGGAGTTGTTATTTCTTCGCAAAGCAATTCATCCTCCGTGCAAACGCTTGAAGAAATATCAAGAGCCACGGCTGACAAAACAACTTCAGCAAACATTATAAACGAAAGTCATAGGGTAACTGGAAGCAATGATAAACAATAGGGTTTGTCGCCAAATGGCGGGGGATTGAAGCCAGCTGCCCTTATGGATAGTAACTCTTCACACAGTACAGCCTAAGTTTGTGTTTTAAATTAAAATGATAGACAAAAAAATTAATTTTTTTCGAAAATTTTCATTCAAAATTATTATCTCCGTTATTTTTATTTTAAATTATATTTTGTATACGAAATGTATGTGGGGATAGTAAGTTAACGTAAAAGACAGAGGATTCAACGTGCATCCCATGGTTTACAAGGGTTCAGCTTTTACAAGGAAACTAGAAATATAAAATCTTGTGATATAAATCCAATGTGCGTGTTTCTCAAGACAGATTGATGCTTAGAAAATCTTAAAATGTCCCACATTTAGTTGTCATGTACTACAATAATGTTCCTCGATTTTTTCAATTAAACTTTTTTGGGCTTTGGCAAGTTGCGTTCGTTTATATCGGATCTGTTTATTTATCGTTGTCCAGATTTCACTACACACAACCAAAATTCATCTCATTTGCCTGTTGCACTTGGTTAAGATAGATAGATAGATTTCTTTGTGGCTCCACAGAGTAATGAACTGTTTATCTGTAGCAAGGCAAGAGAAGACACTAGGAGGCTATTAAACACTTTAACTTAATTAGAATTTAATTAAGTAAAATTAATTGGCATCATTGTCTGTCTTAAGTGTTTATCTGCTTCCATCCATTATATTGTTTATTATTTTCATTTATTATTTAGTTTTGCTTAGTTGTTTCAAATGTCTTCAGGAAACTGTCTCCTGGAACTGGAGCAGGTCTTACCTAAATGGAAATTTCTTTTTGCGGTGAAGGCGGCACAATCTTATTTCCGTTTTGTTTCGATCATTTCATTAATTCCACTTGAATTTTTTTTAGCCTTTGCTATGTATGTGGTATCCGGTTTGGGCATCACAGCTGGAGCACATAGATTATGGGCTCATCGTTCATACAAAGCAAAATGGCCCTTGCGCGTATTGTTGGTCATCTTCAATACGGTCGCTTTTCAGGATGCCGCCTATCATTGGGCTCGAGATCATCGCGTGCATCATAAGTACTCGGAGACCGATGCTGATCCCCATAATGCTACGCGTGGTTTCTTCTTCTCTCACATTGGTTGGTTGCTGTGCAAAAAACATCCTGAAGTAAAGGCCAAAGGTAAAGGTGTCGATTTATCTGACCTAAGAGCAGATCCCGTTGTAATGTTTCAAAAAAAGTACGTACATTTTATGAAATGTGGAATAAGTGGCGACGCGTTCTCACGAAATCATTTTGCAGATATTACATGATTTTGATGCCTTTGTTATGTTTCGCTTTGCCCACTTTGGTTCCCATGTACTATTGGAATGAAAGTTTTATGAATTCGTGGTTTGTAGCGACAATGTTTCGTTGGTGTTTCATATTGAATGTTACGTGGTTGGTGAATAGCGCGGCTCATAAATTTGGTGGTAAACCATATGACAAGTAAGTTAATCAATATGAGAAATAATGAATGATGTGGAAGATGATAAGGAAGACGACGGACGATATATGAATTTTTTTTTTTTCATTTTAATCGCATGTAGAAATATTAGTCCGGCTGAAAATAAATCTGTGGCCATTTTTGCTTTTGGTGAAGGCTGGCATAACTATCATCATGTATTCCCCTGGGATTATAAGACAGCAGAATTTGGAAAATACTCTATGAACTTTACTACAGCGTTTATTGACTTTTTCGCCAAAATTGGTTGGGCTTACGATTTGAAAACTGTTTCAGCTGATATTATTAAGCAGAGAGTAAAACGTACCGGTGATGGATCCCATCATACTTGGGGTTGGGGCGATAAGGATCAACCTAAAGAGGAAATTGAAAATGCTGTTAGAATCAATAAGAAGGATGACTAGAAAAAAAAAAAACGCTATAACCACTCTAAAGGAAACGTTCAATTGCAATCGCAGAGTAATCAGGGAGAAAGAATGGCGAAAGTGTGTGTGCAGTGCTGAAATAAATATAAACAAACGTTTTGGGAATAAATTTATCTCATCCTCTTACCTCGTCGACGGTAGCAGTAGCAGTAGCAGTAGCCGTAGCAATTACTACAGCAGCAGCTTGATCTCAACTTAGATGGAAATATTTTGATTTGATGGTTTCCGTGATTACCTAACTACCTAAACATATGTACGCGCGTACACTTTTGCCTTCAAACTATTTGTTATGCTTATACACATATATTTTCTAAAATCAAACAAAAGTTGTTCTACACCTACTATCACACACACACACACACACACACACACAAATTTATAGCACATGTACAAAATATACTTGTTTGGCTTGGCCGCGTTTCAAACGCAATCACAACAAAACATTTCGTATGTAAGCAGAAATCTCGGGTATCGAGTAGAAAAAATACCAACAACAAAACAACCAAACAAATTCAAATAAATTGAAATACAAATAAATCTATAAAATAAACGCTTTTACTTACCACCACTGCTACCAGCACCACCACCACCAACACTACCACGATACAACCACACAAACAAATAAAAGAACAACACGAAACACAAACATAATAAAAGAATAAAAGAATTGTTTAATTAAATCTAATAAAAGAAACAAATGCCTTGGAACTTTTTTCCACAACATGTACAAATGTACAAAAGTTGACTCAGAAATTTTTGATCGGTTCGCAAACGAAAGAAAAGAATGAAAGAACATTTTTCTTTCTTAAAATTAATCCTCGCCCCACCTTGTGGCTTTCTCAACAAAAGCTCCTTCAAGAATGATGCAATCAGTTTCTATGAAACTATATTTCAAATCGCCCCCTTCTCCCTTGAAACTTTATCAACAACTAATAATAGGCGGGGATTGAGATCTGGAAAATATGATGGGCGGGGTAAAAAATTGGATATCGATTCATCCAGCCATCGGCTTGTGACTCTGTGCTTCCATCCCACTGTGCAAAAATGCAGCAATCAAGGTGCAGTTAGCTTTATCATGCCGTCGAAACCGATTCAGGGAGTTACAAACACGGTCATGACCTCTGCTATACACTTTTCTAACTTTCCCGCACCATTTGCTGAACTTAGCGATGATTTCTTCTCCGGTTACCGTTTTTAGTCGTCCTAAACGTTCAGCTCGGCTCAAGCTTGTACAGTCATGTGATGATGCAGAGTTCGTATCGCGTCACTCAAACGATTGATTTTCACTTGCACAACTTTCTTATTAAAAATACTTGCGTCCTTTTTTCGATTTTTTTTTTGCCATCTAGTATTCTATGTTTTTGCTTTATTTTTTTATTTAAGAATTTTTGAAATTACATTCATATATCACTTAAATTTGCATTCATCATCATATTTTTTTGGAATATTTTATTTCCGAAGCAATTTATTTCGTAAATGGAAAATATAAAAGTGCCAAAAAAAGTAGAGCGTCACGTAATAAAAGCTGTGAACGTATTGTGCGAGGGGGATGAAGCAAAATGTGTCACCGAATCGGAGATATTACACGAAGTGCGATATCAAATGCGAAATTTAGTACCGGTGGCAAATATCAAAGGAGTTCTTCATAAATGTCTGCTCGAACTGTCTGTCAGGCGTATTATACGTCGCGTCGATGGTGAAAATTTCGGCATATATAGTGGTGATCGTGATGAACATTCTAACGACCGTGATCATGCTATCGAGGGCAGTGGGAGCAGCAAGAGCAATGAAGTTGATAGTGCTACCAATTCGCAAAGCTCTTTAGTCGCCCCCAATGAAGCCATCCTTAAAAATGAACAGCGCACAGATTGCTTTATTTTTCAAAATAATGGTGAAAGCTTACCATTACCCATGCAAATAAAGAAGGAAATTGACGCAGATGATTCTGGCGACGAAGCCCCGTACCTGCATCTTTAGTCTTATACGAAATAGTTATTTTTGTATGTTTTCAAGGCAAACATCAACGAATCGGAAACATCAGCGACGTATAAAAGTACCAAAAAGATGCAAAAAGCTCGTTGCATTTAAATACGTTTCTCTATGGCCAATATTATTTTTTGTTATCTTTTTATATGTTCTTTTGTATCGAATGTTCTTTCATATCAATACGAAGTTTTTGTATTTTGATGTAATTTTTTTTCAAAACTCTGCAATTTCAGAAGCTTTTCTCAAGCGTGTTATATTCTGCCTTTCGTGTCATGCATTGCATAATAAATTTGATTTTCTTCTTTTGCTATTTCTTTTCTTAAGTTTGAAATATTTTTTATATTTATTAATGAAAAGGTGAGAACCATTTCCTGTAAATGCAAATCGTTATTTGCTTAGAAGATATGATTTTCGCCAGGGTTAGATAAGTAAAAAAGAAAGACTTGCCTAAGTTACTTCCAATTGGATTCCGAGTGCCTTCAATCTGGAAGTACTTTCTTTGTTTGAATATTGTCTGTAGTGAATATGGCCCCAGCTTTATATTGTGCAGTAAATGCTTAGCTCTTTGTACCTTCGATCTCTTTTACCACGCGTAATCGCTTCGGAATGTTTGTGAACCAATTCTTGCCAATAATATACGTTTCCAGGTAGAATAGATAGGTACAATGAACTATTTTATTAGGTGTCGAATTCGGCGCTTTTGACCTTTATAGTTTTCCATTTAATATTATTGAGGTATTCGGCGTATGTCGACGCTAATCACGGAACCCGAAAATTGCATCTTCGATATTGGCTTTTGTTGTTGTTCAATTTGAGGATATCCGCTGTCAAAACACATTAAACATGTTCAGAAGCTTATGGTGATGATGCGGCTCCATCATAAGCCAATTGTCGGTTTTAATTTCAACGATTTAAATGTAGTGATTTTGGTGTCTATGACAAGAGGGACTGGAGGACCAAAAAAGTTCAAGGACCATGAATTGCAGGACTTATTGATCTTAAATCCAGCACGAATTGTCCAAGAACTTTCGGACAGCTTAGCAGTTGACGAATCAACTGTTTCTAGACGTTTGAGCTGCATGTCTTAATTTCCAGTAGTATAGCTTTACAAAGCATTAAACTTTCCACATTGGATCAGATTTCCTCTTTTAAGTTGATTTTAAAGAAATTTATTTAAACCTAAAATTGTAGGATTAAAAATAGGATGAACACTAGTCAATTAGGTCTATCGTCTTCTTTCCCCTTTTTTAAAGGTTGATCAGGTAGATAGACAGTCTAATCGTTTTAATAAAATTGACAACTTTACTTTGATGTTGTGTTCTCCAGGTACATTCAATGTATTTGGAGGGTTGAACAGTGCAAAAAAAAATTCGAAAGCTAACTGATTTTAAATTAATTAAATTTTTAATTATTATAAAATTTCTCGCCATTTTCAATTTTTTGGGTCTTTACTAGTTTTAGGTTTGGGCTCTTCGTAGTTCACTTTCGATTTTGATTCGGTTGAATTTACATTTTTGTAATCCTTTTCTTGTGATTCAGTTGCCGTCGCATTTTTCTCCATCTCTTTTTCAGTCTTCTGTTTTTCCGTTACTTTAGTCGATTTTAAAGTTTTTTCTTTAAATTTTCGCTCTTTTTCTTCTTGTACCTTTTGTTCGGCCTCAATGCGTAGCGCCTCTTTCGCCTGCTTTTCTTCTTCGACTTTAGCGGCAGCTTCAGCGACTTCCTCGTCATACCAATCTGCCATTGATTTATCACGCTTTAGCCAACTATCTGTGTCGTTGTCTTTAAAAGCTGCAAGTTAAGAGATTTAAAATTTACTGAAGTTTATATATTTTAAGGTAAATAAATACTCGTACTTTTATTAAACCATTTAATGCCGTCATGCATTTGATCAATAATATCTTTGGATGTGTACATAATTTCATTCTGTATGGCCTGCTGGAAACTGCTTACGTCAAAGACGGCTGAATATACCGATTTGCGATCGTGATTCAGCGCACTTTGTGGAAATTTTGATAAGCACTTTGCCAATTCTATAGCCTTGTTCAAGGCTTCACCAGTCGGCACTATTCGATTCACTATACCCATGCTATTAGCTTCTTCGGCGCAGACATGGCGGCCAGTTAATATTAAGTCAAGGGCACGTGACAATCCAATCATAGCTGGAAGGCGGGCAGTGCCACCATCTATTACAGGAACTCCAAAGCGACGATTAAAAAAACCTAATACTGCTGAGTCTTCCATAACCCGTAAATCGCACATCAACGCCAATTCTAAACCGTTTGCCACGCAATAACCGTTAATACCACAAACCACCGGTTTGCTTAATTGCCTTCTCGTTGGTCCAACTGAGCCCTCGGGCATCATTAATATTTCCACACTGACCGTACTTTCATCTTCATTGGCCATTTCGAGTATATCAAAACCGGAACAAAATGAACCTCCTATACCATACAACACCGCCACCGGCGAAGCATCGTCTGCCTCGAAAGCGCTAAACGCTTCGCAAAGTTTAGCAGCAGTTTGCCCATCAATAGCATTACGTTGCCGCGGCCTATTAATACCAATTAGAGTAATATTCTTATCTTTTTCCACTAAAACTGTGTTTTGTTTTATTGGTTTTTGCTCAAGCGTTTCGGCACAAGCTAGAAATGAAATGATGAATTATCTTTCAAGTGAACATAATTTCGTAATTTTCTTACCCTCTTTTTTAAGAAGGCATCTTGCGGAACTGACACCGCGATTTATTTGCAAAACGTTTGCTTCAACGATTTTATTAACACATCTGCTTAACTGTCTAAACATATCTCTTTTACTTTATTCGGTTTTTTATTCCTCTTTATGACTAAAATTAAAAACTCAAACTGAAAATATCCCAAACGAATTCAGAAACAGCTGCAAATCCACCGTTGCCAGGAATTGCTAATTTCTTTTAATGTTCGTAACTATTCATCAGCTGTTAAGCTTCTTTTTTTTTCTTCACCTGACGAGGGAAAATGGAACACTGGATATTTTTGTTTTTTTTTTTACAACGCAGTGTATCATCTGTTGTTGACTCGCTGAAAATGTAAGAAGAAGCAGATGAATGTAGAATAGAGAGATAACAAAAAAATCTTAGCATACAAATAGTTTTAAGAAAAATGTTCAGTTTTCGTAGATTAAGTGTAAAGAAAACCAATTTTAATATTGTGTTTAATTTGGAATGCAATAAGGATGGGTTTTCGTCTTCATCAAAACTGCAAAATACTGGTAATGGGGAGCACATAGAGAACGAAGAAAAACAAGAAGAAAATACTATTCTGGTGGATAAGGATGAAAATATTACTTTAATAGGCATTAATCGACCTAGAAAACGTAATGCTATTAATGCTCAAACTGCTGAAAAACTCTCTGTTGCTTTAAATCATTTTGAAGCAGATAAAACTTCACCTATCGCGGTTCTTTACGGAGCAGGAGGCTCCTTTTGTTCTGGTTATGATATACAAGATTTGGAAACGCAAGCTGAAAGCGGAAATCTAAAATATTTAATGCGCCATGAAGGTTCGGTTGGACCTACACGACGACACATCTCTAAGCCTGTTATTTGTGGCATTAATGGTTATTGCGTGGCTGCCGGTTTAGAATTAGCTCTGATGTGTGATTTGCGAGTTATGGAAGATACTGCAGTATTGGGTTTTATTAATAGACGGTTTGGTGTGCCCTTAAGTGATGGCGGCACAGTGCGATTAGGGGCAATGATTGGCTATGCACGTGCTTTAGAATTGCTACACACCGGTCGTAGGGTTGACGCTAAGGAAGCACTAAACATAGGTCTCGTCAATCGTATAGTGGCCACAGGTACCGCATTGGGTCAAGCTGTAAATTTGGCGTTTTCCATAGCAAAATTTCCGCAAGCCTCTTTGCTTCAAGATCGCAATAACCTGTATGCAAATGTCTACAGTCGTAAAAGTTTCCGCGATGCGATACAAAACGAGATTATGAACACATCTAAAGAAGTACTAAAAGAACTTAAAGAAGGTGTTCAAAGATTTAAAAATTGTAGGTATTAGTTATTCCTTGATATGTTAATGTTGAGCTAAATAGTCATGTCTCTTGCCAGCCGAAACTAAAGGAGCTAAAACGGATGCTTGGCATATTAAGGAGAAAACACTACCAGATTGGGAGAAAGCGGAAATAGTTCATGAAAATAAAGTAAAAACACAAAAATAAATAGGTAAGAAAGATCTCCATTATTGATTGATTGAAGAAGAATGTTGTCTCCGGTACATTCTTTCAGAATATCCACATATTCCATTTGCCTTCCAATCTGATGTACTAAATGCAAAAGAAGTTTCTTCGCTATATTCTTTTGGGACATCCATATGTTCTATTTGCCTCCATTCGATATCCATATGTCCTATTTGTTACTCTTGCGTATTAAAAATATAGTAGAACTATTCAGTTTTTTTTTCTTTATGAACACATACCGTAAACTACCATCTAATGGTCTCGCCATCTGTCCGTCTTGTCTCGCAATTCCTAAAATTATAGAAACTGAGAAACTGAAATTCATCTACAATAGTCAAAACAGCTGAGATCATTATTATTATTATGGTTTTCGCTGCTGTAAATTTTAGTTTTTCCTTAAAAAATGAAAGCGAATTGCGTACACCGTGACCAAATAGTGTATTTTATTTATGTACGCTTTTATGAATTGCGAAATGCACGTAAAAGAGAGAAACATAAAAAATGGAACGGACTTTCTACTTATTTCCTTCATAATTGTGTTGACTTAAATATTAACTTAAAAGCCTTTAAAAAAGGTCTTCGTTTTCATTACATATAACTACATAATGGCATCCATAAGCATAGCGTAGAAGCTTAAAAACAACACATAATCATATAAATGTGTGTGTGTAGTAAATTCATATTGCACATAATTTTCAATTTGCCTTAAAAATTAAATAAAAAATGACACATTATTTGTGTGTATATATGCCTGTATGTGTAGGTGTAAAATTTTGCATATATATATTTTTTTTGTATTATATGTCCGTAAGTACCTATCTGTATATTATCTATATGTTTTTTGCTACATTATATATAAGTTATTTATTTATCTAAAAAAAATTGAGAAAAATTTTTTTAAAAATATTTTCTCTCGGATCTTTCTTAAACATGCTACAACCTCTAAGCGTTAAGAATTTTTATATGGTAGTAGTAGTGGTGGTGGTGGTGGTTGTGATGATAGGTAGTAGAGTAGAGGACAGTAAATGATAACGTGATTACTTTAAACGTTGCGTTACATTGGCAAGAGCTACGGCAAAGGCTTGTAACGCCGAAAACGGATACTGAAAATCCAAAGTGTAAGCATTACCGTCTATACGGCCGAATTGCATAACCTGGAAGTAATAAAAATATTTTTAATGCACCCCCATATGGATATCCGAGTGTAAGTGACATTACCTGTTTACCGCGAAATTCAATTTGAAAATTTTTTGCTGACTCTTGCGTAACACGTCCTCCGAAATCTAACTGATACACCTGACTCATTTCATTCCACATTGGTGCCTTATTATGCATAACGAATTCTCGTCTCACCGGTGACGAATTGTTGCAATGTGAAGTGCCATTTGGTTCAATACGTCCTCTCTTCAACTGCGATTAGTTAGTTACGGTTGATTCAAGTTATTCATTCAGATGAAAGATATTTATTTTTCATACCTTCTGTCTTAATTGGGCCTTTTGAAAGGTCTCCAAATCCCGATATTGTTTATTACTACTGCTATTAAGTTGGCCCTCTTCGCCAGAACCATTAGTCAAATTGCTCTCGTCGTCGGAGCTCTCTATAATATTTTGTTTTTTACGTTGTCTTCTATTTAGTAATGGAGAGTTTAAAATATTGCGAATAGGTGAACTGCTCTGATAACGTTTCGTTTTCTTGCTGCTAGCTGGCGAAGATGGAGAGCTTCTGGGTAGTCGCTGAGGAGACGCCGGCGGTGTAAGACGTCCCTCATCCAAATCTCTTAAACGGCTAATAATGTTTTCCAATGTAGTAAGAGCCTGAAATCTCAACAAATATGAAATTCATACGTAAAGGTAAATTTCTTTGTTTACCTGAGTGTGTAACGATACGGAAGCTCGTGTCTCGACCGGCGTGGCTTCGACCGGATTATCGCTTTTGTTGGTTTCCGAATTTTCTGAGGTAACTTCAAGACTACTACTGCCGTTTTGCAAGGATTTTAACTCCGTTCCGCTATTCGCTGATTTGGGATCTCTGCGACGCCAACGTCCCTCAGTTAACTGCTTCACTAAGCTAAAACTTTCATTTTTCCGACACGATAATGACGACGACTGGTCTGGATGGTGTCGTCCAAATCTATGCTTACGCGAGAATAATGGGCTGTCTGTGAAACTAGTGATTACATCAACCCGTTTCTTTGGAGAATTTTCTGTGCCATTCGATGTATTTTTTAGGTCATCCTTTGTCTTTCCCTTTGCCGAACTTTCCGACGGTTCATTGGAGGTGCAATTCGCAGTTATAATTTCTGTTCCTTTCACACTATCTGCCGGCGACGGGGAAAGAGCACAACGCTTACATTTTGTTTCCAACCCGCAACCATTACATAGAAAACATTGGTTGTCTGCCATCACAATGCCACTAACACTTTCATTTATGTCGCTCAATTTTTCGGCTGCCTTATTACTAGTTATGGGTCTTAATTGCGCTAAAAGTATTTCGCATGAATCAAAACTTTTCGATTTTCCAGTCTGTTGTAATCTCGGCTTGCGATTATTCTAAAAGTGTA
Source organism: Glossina morsitans morsitans (assembly GCA_001077435.1). Classification (NCBI taxonomy): domain Eukaryota; kingdom Metazoa; phylum Arthropoda; class Insecta; order Diptera; family Glossinidae; genus Glossina; species Glossina morsitans. Next base: position 197,888 of record CCAG010012100.1, read on the forward strand.
AGAAAAAAAAAAGGTCCCTATTTTATGAAGCTGTTTATGAAAAAAAAGCGCGCGTACCTCTTGCGCCGGCCTTTTTTTCCGAGTTCTTCTGTTATCCACCAATATTAAACGCTTATTCGGCGCTTCTCTCCTTAACGCTGTCAAAGCTTCATCTGAAGGTGTTATAGCTACTGTATCTAAATACCCAACACTACAACTGCGTGTTATGGCGTCAACTGTCACCGGTGCTATAGATACTACCGTAGGTGTCCTCTTCATAGCGAGCTCCACTTCAATTTGTTGAATCGGAGTAACAATGGCCGCTGTTCCTTGAGCTTGACTCGGCGATTGCGTATCTTCATCTATGTATAAGATATCTCGTTTTTTTGAAGTGGATGGCAGTGCTATTTTCATTTTAGAAGCGTCCATTCTTTCCAAATTCAGGTTTAAGTTAAGAGGCACTGGATTCACATGACTGTTTGTGGAGCGTACACTCTCCGACATAAGAGCATTTTTCACTTGGACCATATTATTAGCGTAGTCTGAGTTACTAGAATATGACATAAGTGTGGTTTGTCCAGCAGCTGTCACAGCTGGTCGTTCAAAAATAATATCGGCCGGAGCTACAGCATTTTTTGGTGATTGCAATGTTGGGACGGAACTGTCATTAAAAAGAGGTGATATGGCATGTCGGGCTGGGCCACAGGAACCACCATTCGAGCGTGTATAATTAGAGGCGATATTTTTGGGACGTGTCATCTTAGCCGAACAATTTTGACCACTACTCTGCAAAGCAGTCGAAATCGCGCTACTATGCTCCGCAGATTCACTGGCCGAATCATCGTCGTAGGATTCAGCGCGAGCTAACGGACTCCGTCCAGCCAACAGATTTCCATTGCTGCTATTTCTATGACGTGCCAATAAGCGATTTGGGCGTGGTGACATCGGCACGATTGGTGGTAAACCCTCGGCCAGTCGTTTTGTCGTCGCTTGAACCTGATTCATTGATACGTTACCACTAACCGAATCGCTAATCTGATTAGGCGACTCCAGGGCATGAGCATTTGATGGCTGATTAAGAGCCCTTTTCGCTGCGGCATGCAGCATTAAATCTTCCTCGTCCTCCGAAAAAAGATTAGGATTAAAATTCGGATCTGGACCCGGTGGAAAATCATCTCTTAGCTCTGTAATAACCAGAGTCATTTGTCGTGGCTGCAAATGCAGCAAGGACGTTTTATACGTAACTTGGCCTAAATTGGCCGGGACGGTTTTAGCAAGTCCATGAATTTTAAACTTTGTTCCCCAAATATTTGACGTGACCTCAACCAGTTTTACCTCCTAAAAAAGAAAAGTCACATTTAATGACCACTGCTTGCCTTCCACGAATATCTGCTTGCTTGCCTCCGGTAAAGTATCCACATAAGCGAGCTCATCCAAAACATCTGAATCGTTACTGCCCGGTGTTAAAGTATTCCGTTCGCTGTTTGCACCGCTACGTTTTTTCTGACGAGCCTTACGTTTACGAAGTGCTTGCGGAGAGCTGCGGCCGCGTTCGTCATACTCGCTATCCGAAGAGTCGGTGCGTCCGTTACCAGTAGTGCTACTAGCGGATTGGCTGGACGTGGATGAACTTTTCGAACCAGGTGACTGTTGGAAAAATACGTTAGAGTCTAAAAAAAGAAGAATGTTATTAACAAAATGATTACATGAAAGCACGAATTGTCTTTACCATTAACTTGCGGATCGAATATAACGAACTCTGGACGTATCTTTGATGTACGTTTACCTTTCAGCAACGGCACTAGACCTCCTAAATATTCCAAATAAAGCGTGTAACAAGTACCCGAACTAATATTCGAATCTTCATCGTGACGTATCATAGTACAATGCAGGCGTGTGGAACACATAGGCGGTCGTGAGACAAACTCTCTTAGGGATTTTATATCAGGTACACAACACTAAATTAAAAAAAAAAAATCATAAAAAGTTTAGCTTTTCAATGTCAATCTACGCGCTACTTACTCTAATAGTTTGAGCAAAAAGATTACCGATCAATGTTTTTATTCTAGTCGGTAAAGGCAGCAGTGGCAAAAATGTTTCAGATCCAATACTAGCCTGAATCTGCAGGCGACATAACAGTTGCAACGAAGCTACACGCCTTGAAACCCAAGCAATGTGTACTTGAGTGCCAGTAGCGATAAACAAACGTTTATCGTTGTGACCCCACGTTAGAGCGGACACTGGAGCCGTTGAGTTCGGTATGCAAGCCTGATAAAGCAATACCCCTGACTCTGTGTAAAATTTTAATAGATTGTCATATACCGGTTGACCGCCGTTAACATTGACATCACTGAATTCGGCTGTTTTCTGAGATGTTCCAGCCACGGCAAGTAGTTCACGTGAATTGCTCCATTCCATAACCATGCCCAATAATCCATTAAGTCCTGTGCTGATATGTGCCGGCGAAAGATCATCAAATGATTTCAGCAAATAAATGAATCCGTTTTGAAAGCTAACCGCCAAAACGAAAGAACGTTTAGCTGCAAGCAGAAGGCCAGGGACACTCTTTTGAAGGCAACAGTATGAAAAAAAGGGCGACTTACCCGCATTTGTGACACCAGGTTCGGATTCTTCACCTTCCTCCATTTTGAATTTCTCACAAGACCACGACATTGATGTTATTCCGACATCGTTACACAATTGTACTTGAGACACCATAGCACCGTGTACATCCATAACAATAACCTGACCCTGAGTAGTGCCAAAATAAACCTGTTGATCATCTGGCGTCCATATGCCACATGTTATCGTTGATTCCAAATTCAGCATAGATGACCAATAACGTTGCCCAGCCACTGAGCCGACCAGAACAAAACCATCTTGGTAACATATTAGAGCCATACGTCCATCATGAGACCAAGAAAAATGCGTTACCGGCGTATTACGATCGTTAATCAATTCAATTGACCAACGACCCTCGTACTTAATCCAAACAAATATAATACCTGAACTATCACAGGAAGCCAATTTCTGATATGGTTCATTCCATTTAACAAGGATAACCTAAATCACCAAAAACAATATGAAGAGAGAAGAGAGTAAAATAAATTTCGAGTTTCCCTTACATCGGATCTATGTCCTCTTAAATTATAATTTGTGCGTAAGGGATATTCGACACTTTTGCGACAGTGCGATGTTGTAAACGTTACACCAACTATTCCGCGTACATTGCCGGTAGCGAGCCAACCCTCTTGGTAATAGTTCGTACGATTTAGCTTCCAACCGTCATCCTAAAATGAATTGTTTCATAAACGTTCAAAGAAATCATAATTGAGGGAACAAATTTTTATAAAAATTGATAAGATTTTTGGCGAACAGTTTAGATGAACTGCCGTGAAATTAGCATATTGCTTTTACAAAAGCAAACGAAAAAGGTCGAAAGCAAAATGAATAAAACAGCGATTCTTAATTTAGTTGAAAAAAACGCCTTAAGAGAAATGTAGAAGGGGTTGTTCTTTTTTTTACACGTTATCATATTTTTTTTGCACGATTATTTGCTGTCATGCTGAAAATACGTTAAGACGAACAATTTGGCAGGAATTGAGCGCAATATCTATTTAATTGATATAATTATGTCGAAAAAATTTAGAATTTCATATAAACAAACATTTATTAGCCCATTAAATGAATGGCAGCTGATGCTGATGTTCGTTCGTTCATTAATAGACGTTTAAACATTTTATAAAAATAGACGGAACACATTTCTGTAAAAATATCGAGTGATTAATTAAGGTCAATGCTGATGCGAAATAGTTTTTTTTTTTTTTTTTAAAGAGAAACTTTCAAACTTTTACAAAAGCAACCAACGCAATGTCTATGGAATCAAATCTACATAAATGATGTGTAAATGGATGTATGCGTATAGATAAATATTTCTGCATTTATTTGAAAGAAACATCAATCGATCAAATTTTTGATTATTTGTAAATGGGCCGCTCTCGTCTTTTCAAACATTCAGAGTTTTTGTCCCACTACCACAATTCAGCAGCTATGCTCTTCGCGCCAACCTAGAGAATATAATTTGATCGGTTTATAAATCTCACAGCAGCCGCCATAAAAACAAATTTTCTACTCATTTCAAATACCTTCGCAATCGTTCAAAATTTGTTCGCGAATTTAGTTCTCACAGAACCTCTTGAGTGAAAACATTTTCAAATCATAATCTGTTTCAAAACTCTACGGCAATAGTAATAAAATAAAAAAATTTATAAGAAAAGAAAAAACTTATCGCCTCGTACATCGCCATGTCTAACTTTGCATATGTATTAGTGTTTGTGTTATACTTTTGGCGAAATTCTTGGTGCTTTGAACAGTTGGAAAAATTTTCCCTATGTAGTACCGGTAAACGGGTAGAAAATGATCAATTGCTGATCAAAGACATTCTCATAGCACGTGATAGCCTCACGGAAGAGCCGTACATAAGTTTCACATACGATCTAAAGGAACCGATTACATATATCGAAATATCAACAAAGAACGTAAGTCTCATTTAAAACATTTGAATATAAATCCAGTATTCAAGTCATAGGGATTTTTTTAATATATTTTTTATAGAACATTTACGCCCGGGTAGAATTGAATTATGACGATAATCTTATCAAAGGTTTAATCACAAATCTACAAACACATGAGGACAATAATAATAATAATAATAAATTAATGCACTTGGAAGTGATTGTGCAAATTTTTGGTTTTAATGTAACAGACGTGGCAGAGAGTATTAATTCCAATGATGTTTTAAAAAACAATGCTACATATATGCTAGTAATTGCGCCAGTTCGTAAACTTCGTAGCTTAACTTCTGAGAATATTGAGTTGTTGGATGATAACGATGACGAAGATGATAATGATGATGATGGTGGTTATGACGAAGAAATTGAGTACAACGAGGCTGACGATGCTGTGAAGAAAGATCGCGAACTCGAAGATAATGATGAACAAGCTGATAATGAAAACGATATAAAGGAACATGAGGAGGAGAATGACGATGAAACGGATGAAAACTTTTTTAATCAGAATTTGGACAAAATCATAGAAATGGGACAAAGACAAAAAGGTAAATATTGAAGACGCATAGCACAGCAATCTCAGAACTATTGGCCTATATATTCAAAAAAAACAATGTTCGAATAAGTGAAGTTTTCATATATTTATGATCTCACGTGATACCGAATGTTAATTTTTGATAGTCTGGAAAAAGAGGCATCACGAATTCCTAACTACATGCTGCAACTTTGTGTTTTAAAAAGTTTTAAAAATAGACAATTTTGTAATAGAGGTTTGCATATACAGTACCGAAGAGCTGCCGTTATATGCACGGTAATAATATATTCTAAGTTGTTCGCCAAAAGTAGTAAATCTTACCGACAACCCTTATAATGCAGACAGCGTCCAATTATGTTATTATTTATTCACTATAGACTGCTCTTTAAATGGATCAAAAACTGTAAACATTCCCTGCAAGTATTCGTCTAAATATATATGGCGTTGTTGTAACAGCTAATGCTATTCCTTACTCATCAAATATTACAGTTCACAATATGCATTGATTAATAATGATAATTCCATACCTTGACTGGGACAGCAAAAAATTTTGCAAAATGATTTTTTCAAATTTTATCTCCATCAACGAAGGGTAGAAGTGCAATACACTTATCCTTCCTATTTTCACATTCGGAAAGATACATCAAAGAATCAACAAACCGAGCAACTTAAGATTCTGAAGCGTCATAACAATGTCCGTCTATCCTTCCCGTCATATACATTACGTATATTCACTGTTTTTGAAAAGCTTGCGGTGACATAATTACATCTCTACATATATAGGCATTTGTTAGTGGCCATAGAAAAGGGCGCGATTCTAGAATAATTTACGATGTGTACGAGCTAACGAGGTAAAAACGTATCCAAATTTTAGGGCAAGAAGTGATATGTCTGTAGACAAGCCCACAATAAGAGTAGAATAGTGCGTTAATAGTCTCTAAAATTCAGTGTAAATCCGCCCCCCACAACCCCACAGACACACCCACAATGAATTGAGAGTAACTTACTACTTATAGGATGTATTGAAGTAAAAGTTGCTGCAAATATTTCCTAGGGCTATGAAAAGAAAAATGAAAACAAGACCCCAATCGATCGACTGACCCGTCCATAATTATAAAAATGGTTCAACATTTTTGTTTAGTAATGCTAGTAAAGAGGCAAAAAAGCGTATAGCACTGTTATTAACTCCTCTTGATCAACTCACGCGCCCGTAACTAACGGAATTTCTTTACAATTTTGGTCTATTGATTAGAGATGGGGAATAAAAAGAGATTTTGAGATTATGTGTAGCAAACTTTCTCGAGTTTTACGGCTTTCTGCCTTGCAATGTTCAATTTTCAAAAACCGATTATAAAAATTTCCCCTTAAGCATCGCTCCCAAAACGTGAGTGTTACTCTTCTGCCATATGTTAATTTGACAATTTTCTGTACAATTCTTTTGAAAGGGTAATAAAAAGTATCAACTTTTGTACTCCGACAGAGTAAAATTGGAAACGAATGCTTTTCAAAATACCATAACATTCATGTGTAGAGTAAGGGAATAGTGTCCAAGCTTTTGTTCATTTTTATGTAAAGAATTTAATTTTTATTTTCGAATTAAATTCACTTTTCTCAAGACTAAGATTAAAAAGTTTTTTTCCTTTTTACTTTTATTGCAGGTGATTATCTACTCTACGAAAATTATCAAACTTCAACGGAGAAAACTGATCAGCTATCAACGCATTCCGTTGTTTTTTATTATATTGACAAAAACTACATTACCCAAGTGAAGTTCATCATAATCGATGTAAGTATATGAATATGTTATATGTAAGTACATACATATGTTTGTACATAGTTGTGAAAATATGATAACAAAAACAGAAAAACATGTACAATTTAAATTAATTTTTAGCATTTTATTGAGAATAAACTCAACGCAAGTGCTTATAACCCACCAATGGTCGAGTATAGCCATTTGTCGCCCACCACCCTCAAAGCAATTATTACAGATCGCCAGACAACTAGTTTGTTTGTACAAATGCTGTTATATGGCTACCGGCCAAAGGATCTACCTGTTGATTATGTGACCTTTTTGCCAAATGCTGAAAAGCTAAAGATATACAATAGCAATAATATTGGCGATGACGGTGACGATGAGAGAGGCATTGCCACAGAGGGGCCAATGTCATCAATGAAACGTTTAAAAATGTTTATGAATGCCCAAAATGAAAGACAGCAACAGCAACAACAACATGAACAAGAACAACAATATGGTGTACGGCAGACGTCAAATGGACTCAATCCAACGAATGACTCACCGGCAGAAGCTAACATGAAAGTATTGTGTTGGAAACCCGTAGAAGACAAAGCTACTACGACAGCCAGTCACTCTTTACTTGTATTTAATTTGATTGTAATCGCAATAACGGGTACCTTTATGCAACTATTGTTCACTTAGAATTGAAAGACAGAAACGAACACCTAATCGGAATTGTTTGCTAAGTAAAAAAAAAATATTGAATTTTCCTTAAACTTTAATTCGTTTACATATATATACACACATATTAACTGCAGTTAAAAGAAAACCACAAGGTTTTTTCTTTTTTCTTTTGTTTTGTTGCTCACCCATAAGACGGTTAGTCGTTCATGCAGAACGTAAACAAACAAGTACAAGAAGAAGCACATGGTTTGTTTTATATTTTTCTTTTTAATTTGATCAAATGTTTATATTGATTGCACTAAAGAACACACACATATAAATATGTATACATGATCAGCGCGAAAAGGCATTTTGTTAAGACTGTCGGCTTATGTAGAAGCACAAAACGATTTCATTTCGTTTTCCTTATCAGTTTCGCTAGTTTAAGTTTGGTCCAGATTTCGAGATGTATGGCCATCAACACATACATATATAATTTTCCTTTCTTTCTAAAACAAAGCCTCAAAGGTTTGCTTTGAAGACTTTTAAGAAAAAACATGACCGAGGTTAGTGGAAAGCTTCGCCCACAACTATCAAGAATGTATGCGTAGTGGATGCATAGGCAAATCTAAAGTCAACAGAATTATCTTTTTGGCAAAAAAGAAGTACGTTTTTAGGTACGTACTAGGTTTTCTTTATGTCTTACATCAATTTCGATCTGAATATATTAAGGTTATGGCTATCTATGCATGCAACATGCAGAAGGACTTGAGATTCAATTTTTATTATACCAAACGTTTCGAAATCATTTTCTGAAACTATTAAGTCTGTCTGTCCGTCCTGTCTACGTTCAGGTATTTTTGATATTTCTATTTACATTAAATGACTTTTGTTATAAAACATTTTAAAAGGGGGAACCTTTCAAACCATTATCAAACTTAGCTGTTTTCCTGTAGCTTTGGCCCAAATGCGAAGGCTATTGACAATACAGTCCACTGTAACATTTTGATAAAGGCTTTGTATGCGTAAGTGTCTGTTTTTGGAAAGATCGTTTTATGCAAAATATTTGATACTTTGAACATTTCTCGGCAAAATTCAATGAACGTTGAACGATATATTAGCATATTGCACGAATGTGGAAAATTTAAACGACTTTGCACGATTTCTTGAACCATACAAAGGCCTTAAAAAAATATACGCCCTTATGCGGAAACAATGTGTAATTTTGAGTATTTTCCAATGAATATATTGATAGGAAACAATGATTGGACGGATAACTTCCCTGTCGTAAGTTTGAACCACATTATCGGCCTATTTTTCGGGACAACTTGCTATCGCGAGATTCTTGCAAAACAAGTAAGCCCTTATAAATATATATATATATATATATATATATGACACAAATAAATTGAATGTTTTAAATTCGGGCCACGTGAGTTCATGTTTTTAAATCCGTCTCATCAAAAGGCTGTCTTTGCACCGTAAGAAGATACAATTTTTTATAACGAAAATGGATAAAGAATTATTATCAAGGGAAGTTCAGATTTAGAATATTTAAGTTAAATAAATTTTTGAACTTACCTCTGGTATATCGTCGGGCACCTTTCCCATCCATGATAACGATAATATCGTACAGTCACACTTTGTATTAACATTACGCTCGAAGTGCAAGTGCATTTTGCAATGCTAGCAATCGTTGCTTTATTAGGGTGGTTTTTGTTGCTATTGTTATTGTAATTCAATTTATTTGCATCAAATTAACAAAATAATAATAATAATAATAATAAAAAATACTTAAGATCTGCTTAATTCCTTTTATTTTTATACTGTTTTGAAGTGTAGCTAACTATCTACAACAATAGCAACATAATTTACAACGAGTGTTAAATAACTTCCGTTGCAAGTTTTTTCTTCTGTTCCTTCGTGTTTTTTTTTTCTTTGAAAATAATTTCACACAAAATACCGGTAATGGAACATTTTTAAGCTGAAAATGCGAAGAAAAAAGGCAATTGATTACTTACGCAAGCACGACATAGGCAGAGAGAGAGAGAGAGAGAGGTAAAGGAAAGCGCGTAAGGATTTATTATGAAGTCTAAAAAAATATTAAACTTTTGGTCATGCAATGCATTTCCATTCAGGGCTCAATATTTTCTGAAGCAGTTAGCTAGCTAGCAAACACGTATACACACACACGCACACACCCAGGCGCACGGACATGTAAAAATACTTGTAAATCAATTGAAAGATATTTTCAACTCAATAAGAATTTCGTTGACGATTAAAATATTGGCAAACAAGTTAGACAAAAATATTCACACGCACACACACACACATGCACATGTCAATGCTTTCACACCTTCTTTCACTATCATGTAAAAAGTTTTCAAACGAATTGCAAGTACACGCTCGATGGTACATGCCTGGCAGCCAGGCGAACGTTGCTTTTGCTTTTTTCATTTCATTATTTGCACTTTGACAGTTTTTGTCGACCTTCTGAGCGTATACATGATTGAAAATATTTACTTTAGTTTTTAATTTCACATACTTACACTATCGCCAAAAATAAAAAGCAATTGAAAAAGAAAAGAAAAGAAAAAAAAAAGGGAAAAAAACAATCTTAACGTGGAAAGAGAAAATTGCTTATATTAAGTCGTATATACGTATGTATGCATATATGTACGTAAGTATGTATGTATAGAGAGAACGGATGCCTTTCAAATGTTATTTGAAATGTGGGCGCCTGATGTTGTGAATTGTGTGTTTTATAAGTGGCATTATCTAGTTATGGAGCCCTGATGTAGACACTTTATGTGTCTGTATATCGTCGTCATCAGCAGCAGCAACGGTATATGCACGAAAGGAAGGAAACTTACCTTTGGTGCACGCACCCCTTTTGCTATAAGGGCGTAACTAATACACTTTTTTTTTTTAACAAGCAATTATTGCCCTTATATATACACAAACACACACACACATTGACATAAAAATGCATGCATAAAAGCCAGATTAAAAAATTGTTAGCCCTTCAGGAGACTGACTACAAATTCATTTATGCATTTGTTTTTCATTCAAATCATTCGCACATTCGTACATTCTCTTACATATGTATGATGATATTTCGTGCTAACTAAAGCTATTTTCACTACTAACGGCTTAAAACACTTTATACGACACTTTTTCGCAATGTAAAAAGTGCATATACATATGAGATGACATTATATAGTTATATTAAAAAATATTGAGCCATTCCTCAGCGTGAGTGCGCTTGAACTCCCCCACCTATGTTCTTCTTTCATATTCTTGGAAACATTGTTTTATAAGTGAAAACAATTTTTTTTTAACTTGACGATGGCAAACATATACAACACACTCACTCATTCACCCATATATATATATACATATATATATACATATAGTACGCGCATAGAAAGATTTGCACTTGACCACGTACAAAATTATTAAAAAAAAAAAAAACGGTTGTTTAAAGAAGATTTATATGTTTTTTTTCTTGCCTTTTTCTTATCCCCTTTGTAAAAACCTTTCTCACAGTTTCATAATATAATTAACTAAAAAGGATCGGAATTTGAACACATGGTTACAGTTACCTAAGAAAAAGAAGGACTTATGTCTCATTAACTATATATAAGAAAAACAAATAAGAAAAGAAGGGAAAAAGCGAATTCGTTTTTAGTTTCTTCGTTATTATTATTTTACCGTTATTGAGAAAATGAAAAAGTAAAAGAAGAAAAACAATGCAAGCAACAACGACCACGGCCACGTACAACGGTAGACTAGAATTTCACGTAATGAATTTACACCGTTTCTTAAAATTTCTTAAAAGTTGGAAAAAAATTGTGCTCTTCGTTGTTATTTATATTCCCTCTTCCTATATTTTGGTTAAAAGTTGGAAAAACTAGAAACTTTCTCTTTACGTAAAATTGTCACTAAGGCTAAGAATGAAAAGACAAGACGAACGACGAGAGAAAACTCAGGCACATAAAGAGCGCACGCGACCATTTGTCCGTTGCTGAGCGAAGCTTTTCATATCCTCATTGTTATCACTTGCAGTGATTGCGTGGCTGCATGCTTGCGTGGTTCGTCCAACACTGAAACTTTCTTCTTTCATTGACATGCTTTTCTTTTTCTTATTCTTTCTTTCGTTTTGTTTTTCTCTTAACACGGAAGGGGTTTAGACGTATTTGATAATGACATGATGTTGCTTTACCACCGAGTAAAGGAATGTTGCGTGCGAGAATTTTATTTCATTTATTTCTTGTTGTTGTTGTCGTCGTTTCGTTTATTTACGTTTCTACCAATTAAAGAGGGAAAAATCGATTTTTCTTTACTTTGTTACGTTCAAAGAAAAAAACAAAAAGAGAAATAAATAAAAATGTATAAAGAGGCGGTGGACTTGTTTTTTCCTTTTGTTACATATCTTGCCTATCTTACATTATTCTTATTTATTTATTTATATTTTTTTTTCTTTAGAAGCAAATAATTTATTTTAACTACAACGCTTGAATTAAACTAAATTATTATAATTTTGTTTTATTATTTACAAAAGTATTATATTTAGAAAAAGATTTGGAGAATAATTTTTATTTTTGCATTTTTTTTTTTTTTTTTTTTTTTTGTTTATTTAAAATGTTATTAGTTTTTGTGTTAACTTTTCACTGCTCTGTGTTCTTTTTGCTACTGACTGACAAGCTGTTGTAGTCTGCTCGTTAAACTCCTTGACAAAGCTTTTCATTACGTGCATTATTAATGAACGCTGGTTATAATACATTTCTCGTTTCGTTTGCAACACCCACTATAGGATACAGACAATGAACGAATTTATTACGTAATTTATTTGATCATGGACTATTTGCTTCATTTTGATGTGAAATTCAGATGAGAGGTGTGTAACATCGAATGGCTGCAAGCAGAGTACTGGATTACATCGCATCTATGCATAATTTTGAAACGAAATTCAGACAAAAATCGCTGGCAATTATTTTTTATACATACATGCTAAACATATGAAACATATATTAAACAAGAACAAGTCACGTACATAGAGGATGAATGAACGACTATGCGAGACACGTAATGTATTTTATAAAACTTTGGTTGCGGTCACTTTGATCTCTAGGACACTATCTATTTTGATGCCGTTGAAATCAAGGCTTTACTGGTCTCGTTTAAGTGGTCATCGATTAGATCGGTTAGACGTTAAGTATAAATTAATCATTTGCCGATTAAATATTTTGAAATATTTTGCATTTGAAATTTACTCACTAAGAAATAACTCACTATCGTACAGATTCAATGATTTACACGAAAGTATTAAACCTATTTAGCTTAATTTGATTGTCCATCCCGGTGTTAAGTTCCATTAACATCACCTTTTACCATATGTACGCAAACTATCCCTAACTAGCATAAGATTTTCTGTAAATTTAATCAAATTTGGATATTCATCTTGTCCTTATTCTATTGAAACTCTCTCTCTCTCTCTGAATGAAAGACAGTGAAATCTGGGGAATAAGCACTAGCAAACTGCAAAAATTCGAAAAAAGTAAAAGAAAAATGAAGCCCATCAAACACTTCTGACTCGGGGAGAAAAATTAATTTTTATTACTATCAGCACTTATGGAAAGTTTTCCAAATCGTCATAATCGTCGCCATTAATTGGGTGATAGTTTATTAGCTTTGAAGTATCGTATAAGTATTTCATGCAATAGCAAGTTCAGATTTGTTTTTAACTTGAAAACCCCTCTGGCGGCAAATTATTTCACGATTGATTTCTAAAAGAGTCGTTCCAGACACCTGACATGATTTCCTCCATCTATTTGATCCCTTAATTAGATATTTGCTATGTAAGTGATTTTGCCTTAAATTGGAATATCATCTCATCCTAACCTAACTTTTGCGAGAGTCGTCTATAAAATATTGCTTGAACTAATTGTTCTTTCTAATCACTTTAACTTATAAAGGCTCCAAAGTGTGAAAATACTTTTCTGTTGCGTTGATACATCCATTTCAATTCCGGGAAATTCCAAGAGATGAAACCCTATTATTGCACCTTTTTTTTTTCTTTTCAGCTGACTTAGTTTTTTCCTTTTTCCAGGAAGATTTATACACATAAAAATACACGTAAAAATTTTTCGGCCTCTTACCCAGAAAGGAATGAAGAGCGAAGAGGACTTTGTTCCACGCTTTTGCATATTTCTCTAAAACAATTTTTTACCATAAAAGCTGGGTCTATCCTCCACATGCTGGGTTGTAATCTCCGACTAGGCAATAAAGAAATTTATTTAAAAAAAGAGAAAAAGCTGATGGTGATGTTGTTTTTATTGTTTTTTATTTGTCTTGGTTTGCCAGACTATATGGCTTTCGTAGAATTTGATAACGAGTTGAGGCCATCGGACATTGGCCGTTTGCGCGATCACTAAACGAGCTCCGTAAGGATCACTCCACATTATCAGAAAGAATACTTGTCCCGAAGAATCTTTTGTCGCACCCAAAATCTTTAATGGTTCCACTCCGTCGACTATAGAGTACATGCTTCGATCGTTTCTTATATCGCCGGGACGTCTCGTCATTTTCAACGTATTCTTTTATTGAGATTCTCTAGAAATCTGAACAATTGATAGGTGTATTTGATAGTCAATAAATTTATTTATTTTTTTTTTGTGATTATTATCCACTACCTTGCACTTCTTTTTGTTGTCTCTTTTATCTTCTATATCTATCGTAAACTAAATTGATGTCAGATGTTTCGAAGATATTCATTCTATAACAAAATCTAATCTAATATAAAGTATTCAACTTTTAGGAAGAGTTATAAGAACCACATAACTGTGTCAAGGCAATTAGCAAAAAAAAAAAACAAAAAAATCCCGAGAACTTTGAACAGCGCGGTTTAGAATTAAACAATAATTTTGACGCGAAGCATATTGTAAATCTGTCATTCACGGTATACTGGAAGCGATAGGCCTGCATTTTAACGGTCCATGGTTGCCATATGGGGAATATGGCCATTCACTAGAACGAGACACACTCATTAACGTCCTAGCAATTATATGAATCAACTAGAAAAAAAAAAAAAAAATGCTAATACAAATTCAACTCCTCTGGTATGTGAAAGCGAAACTGAATCGGACACCCTCACAATCGAACTTGTAAGGAAAAGTAAAGAAGTAAACAAATCATATTTTACTACAGTCGAATTTTCTAAACACATCGCCTTTGCTTTAAGGTCGAGCAAATACATTACATTCGAGCAAGGCCAGCCATTTAATACTCAAGGCCACTTTACCTAATCCAAAATAACTCTTCTTTCATTTTGCAAAAAAGTACAACAAGTTCTGTTTCTTTCACGGAACTCGTATAACGCCATTGGGTCTTATTGTCGTATAATGGTGTTTCGCTATGGAGGTCAAAAAGTGGCTATGGGGTCAAAATTTCATGGATAGATTTTTTTCAAAAAATATTAAAAATTAAACCTCTTCGTCATGGAAAGGCTTACTACTCGAGCAAATCTTTATATGTGATGCAGTTCAACAAATTGACCTTTGTAATCAAAAATTTGGTACATTTTGTTTTTTGCTAAATGAGTTACTAGACTTCAAGGGAAATTTTTATGTGGGAAAAGTTTCGAAAAATTGCTCTATTCAATCCAAATTTTCCGCTTCAATGCTAATACTGGGGGAATTTTTGTCGTGAAATTTTAAAAATTTGTAATTTTTTTTTGAATAGAGAGTTTTATGCGGAGTGGCCGGTGGAGGAGGAGTGGAAATTCATTTCCAATGGCGGCCTTGAACAAAAATACTGTCAAGTATAACTCCGCCCTTTGCAAATTTTTCGTATTTTTTCGACTTCTATTGAAATTACGCTCGTGTTCTGGTCTTGTTCGCTGTCTTGACTCGACTGACTTTGTTTTCCGCGCATATTTTGCTACTATTTACTAAGTTGGACAAACTTTGTTTTCCGCGAATATTTTGCTACCACTTACTAAGTTGAAAAAAAGTGGCCGTAAGTTGCCTGAAATTACCCAAAGTTCAACTGACGCGAATTGCATGCACGAAGTTGCTTCTAAGTTTGCAACGATAACATACATGAATTGCAATGACAAAGGATGAAAGTTTCAACAAATAAGTTCACATCATACATAACTTTATTGCGACAGTTTTGGGGTTAAATGCTTTTTCTGCGAAATGTTGTGCGAGTTGTTATTAATATTTTTGTCAAACGCTATTTGCGTCGGCCAGGTAAAGCCACATGAGTGCGTTTTTTTTTTATCATATTTACGGTTTGGTTTCTCTGGTTGACTCATTTTATCATATGTGGAAGTTGCGCAACAATACCTTATCGTATCAAATTTCGTCAAAATAAATAAGAAAAGGCGTCGGTTCGATTGAAAACAAAAACACAGGCGCATGCGTCGCATACATGTTGGAATTAAATCGCAATCTCAGAACTTCGTCTAGAATTGTCAACTTATATCTTAGCGTTCTCGTGGGATTAAGCTCCAACATCCGTCCATAGGGCTATCCCTGATTCCAAAAAAGAAAAAGAAAAAGTGAACTATAAATTAAGCACGGAAAATTATAGAATTAAAGAACTTTCCGTTTAGAGTTTTAGAACTCTTCTCTCAAATTCGGGAATCAAGTAAATTGATAGAATACGCAAATATGTAACTTGAGAGAGTAATTAGATGAGCGAGCCAGAATAATCACTTGTTGTAATTTATTTGAACTGGAGAGAGTAATATAATCGAATTTGGTAACTTGAGAGAGTAATATAAAAAAAATTATATTGCATACTTTGTAGAGAGAAGTATTTTTCCAATTTGTTATATAGAGTTATTGCATGTTAAGAGTTTAAAAGTATAATGGAAATGAGGTGAACACAATACAGCAACACGACAAGCTTAAATTGTTTCACAATAAAATTTTAATTCGATCTCTAGGTATTGGAACATGGATTTATTCTCCGTAGTTCTAGATACAGCTCACAATCCGTACAAACTCAATATATAGTGTACAAGAGGTGGTGTAGGGTGAAAAAACCCGAAAAAGAAAAAATTAAGGAAATGAAGATCTCATACTCCATAAGAGTACGTGGATGTGCTTGAATTTTTTGTACAGATGTTGCAAGAATATTTTTTATGATTGCATTGCTTGTAGTTTATTATGACCTTCTGATGAGTTTCTGAGTTTCTGAAAAGAAATCTTCTGACGTTACCTCCTCCACTCCACAGCTCTTGCACTTACATTGTTTTTTTGACAAATTTAAAGTTGATATACTTATTTTTGTCGTCGGAAGAATGATGAGGCAGACGCACAGACGGATATGTCTGAATCGATGCGGAATATGTGCTTGATCAACAATATATAGACTAGAATTCTTCTGTGATGGGTGTAGTCAGTAAGTACTTAACCGTCTGAGAAGTGGCGGAAGTGAATCTGACTGTAGGGGGTGTTGGCATATCCTTATTTTGAAAAAAAAAAAAAACATTTACAGTTTAATTACCGAAAATATTTTTTCATCTTTCTCAAAGAAACCAATCATCTTTTGAGGGCACCTACGGAAACGATCCTCTGTTTCTGCTATAACAAGGGCGATTTTATTCAGGCAGGCGTTATAGAATAGCGACGTGCATTGTTGACCGACTCGTTGCCAATTAACGCTTTCTACGAGTTGAGTTAACTTTTAGCATCCCTTCTTTCCTTAACGTCTAAGATGGCAATCACTGATCGCGAAAATTATAAATCAATGGTAGTAATAATTGGCCAGCCAGATGTCATCAAGAGATGTTATATCAGGTTATGAATCCACTTTTTAAGTACTTTGCTTGCTTAAGTCGTAACCGGAACAGCAGCTACTCGGACTGGGCTGTAAACAAAGCTTGTTACGGTTGGAATGTGCTCCAGTGCACCATGTGCACCAGTTGTGTGAATTTTCACAAATTGTTGTGGGCTTTAAAGCAAACATCTTGCGTTTGATGAAACCCGAATCTTGCAGCTTTTTTCGAACGTCCACGCCCATTCTGATTTTCCGTGGTCACTTTTAAAGTATTACAAGCATTTCACGCAAGCTTTTATCCATTGATTATAATCACTTCGGATTTCTGACACCAACAGGCGACACTCATTGGAAAGGTCTTCTTTTTATATATATGCATATATATATGCATATGTATTCAAAGGTGCATGTATGCTGTAAATATCCCAAGAATAGCATTATGCCAATTCACTCAAGAGAATAATTATGCACGCTGTTGAAAAACGCTCACAATCAACGTGTTGCTGCAACATCAGAATAATTATTAGAAATTTATTTGATTCCTTGAAAGTTTTTTGTTTTCGTTTAAGATTTTATTCAAATCACAAAAGCACATCTTCTTTTTAGTTATCTTTAATTTCTTAGAATTTAAACTTTTATGTCGATACACTCTCCTAGTATTATTATCTATCCTCCTTGTTCCAATTTAGTTCCTAACAACATCGTCCTCGTCACCATGATCGGCAACATCATCCTTATATTTGTCTAAACGAAATTAAATAACTTCGCCAATGGCATAATTATTTAATAATGGAACGTAAATCCGTCTTTTGTAAAAGTCACGTCAACTCCTTTTGAAATAAAGTTTGTGCCGCTGAACAGCGATTTTTCGGATAGTGTAGGTTTTAGTTAGAAAATTTGGATGAGAAATCTATTTATAAATTATTTGCAGGAACTTATATTTCCAACGCTTTGATACTCGTTCTGGTCTTGTCCGTTCGAATATTGTAATTAAACTTCTTGAGTCTCTTGACTCGACTCCAGATTCATTTTGCCTTCCATTACCTAAACTCATGGCGACATTTGCAATTCGTGTTAATCCGTTTCTCCGCTGAATATCTGCCAATCGTTGTTAAGCTTTTCGCCGCCAGCCACCAGCTGTATGACGCGGATCACACACTATGAATGTGTATTTGATTTCTTCTTTCTTTAGAATTCAGGTTTTTAGAAAACCGACTAATTTTCGTAAGAAACTCAAAAACTACATTTTCGTAACAAAAATTTTTGGCTTTGATACTTCCTGTTATAATTACCTACTTCATTCATTCATTCATTCATTCACATATTCATTCATTCATTCATTCATTCATTCATTCAAATATTCATTCAGTCATTCATTCATTCATTCATTCAAAGAATAGTCGAAAAGCTTCTGTTATATGAGAAAAAATGGCAACGCTGTTCAAGTTTGTCTGTTAAGAAAAATAATCTGTTTAAGTTTCTCTGTTAAAAAGATAATCTGTTCAAGTTTTTCTGTTAAAAAGATAAACTGTTCAAATTTTTCTGTTAAAAAGATAATCTGTTCAAGTTTCTCTGTTAAGAAAGATAATCTGTTCAAGTTTCTCTGTTAAGCTGAAAAAACAAGAAGTGTGGCAAAGTGCAAACCAATTAGAAGAAGAAACTCTATAATTATATATGTACGTACAAGAAATGTACGGTCAATGGCTGTACCCAAACTTTTATCTAAAAATTTCATTGTAGAGTTATTGGTAATTATTGGTGTATGTAAACATGGCTTTCAGGTTAAAAATGTTGAGGGGGATTATTCAAGAGTGGCGCACAAATTTTTCACATTTTTTTAAGTTTCGATATTTGTGCTTACATGTTAGAATACAAAAAAGTCATAAAAGAATACCAAGGTTGGCTTTCCCGTTGTTTGGCAGAAACCAACGATTGGCGATCTATTAGCGAATTTGTTCAGAAGGAGGGACAAGACAACACATTTTTCTCTTCATTCATATTGGAATGATAATGACGAGACGATAGCGAGATAAGCGGAGCGAGTTTCACTAGATAAAGTGGCTATGACGCAATTACGAGACTGCCGACAATACAATTTTATTACGCTCAAGGTTTTTTAAACATTACATGTTAAGCATTACAAGCTAAACAAGTCATAGCCAGTAATCCGTGATAATTCTGGCCAAAACTAATACTCTGACATTGCCAAACAACATAATTGCAATGTACAGTGTTGAGCCGGAGTCAATTTTAAATCAAATTTAAATCAAACAACATTAAATGTCTATGCCAGCAATTCTATCCTAATGTACACTATATATGACTGGTAACTGGTACTGACGGCCATATAAATAAAATGTTTAGAAAATATATCTTTAAACTCGAAACGTACGTAAAAAAACATAAGGGGTACAATCATCAAAAATTGGGAAAAATGATATTTTCGTGTTTTGCCAAAAACGTAAGGGGTAACATCGTCTATAATCGAAAAAAATTAAATTTTCGATTTTTTGCAAAAACGTAAGGGGTAACATCCTCAAAAATCGACAAAAAATTAAATTTTCGTTTTTTGCCAATAACGTATGGGGTAACATCGTCAAAAATCAAAAAAAATCAAATTTTCGTTTTTTGCCCAAAACGTAAAGGGTAACATCGTCTAAAATCGAAAAAAATGAAATTTCCGTTTTTTGCCAATAACGTATGGGGTAACATCGTCAAAAATCGAAAAAATCGAAATTTTCGTTTTTAGCAAAAACGTAAAGGGTAACATCGTCGAAAATCGAAAAAAATGAAATGTTCGTTTTTTGGCAAAAACGTAAGGGGTAATATCGTCAAACATTGAAAAAAATGAAGCTTTCGTTTTTTGCCAAAAACGTTAGGCGTAACATCGTCAAAAATCGAAGAGAATGAAGCTTTCGTTTTTTGCCAAAAACGTAAGGAATAACATCGTTAAAAATCGAAAAAAATTAAATTTCCCTTTTCTGCCAAAAACGTAAGGGGTAACATCGTCAAACATTGAAAAAAATGAAATTTTCGTGTTTTGCCTAAAACGTAAGGGCTAAGTAACATCGTCAAAAATTGAAAAAAATTAAATTTTCGTGTTTTGCCAAAAACGTAAGGGGTAACATCGTCAAAAATCGAAAAAAATGAAATTTTCATTTTTTTCCAAAAACGTAAGGGGTAACATCGTTGAAAATCAAAAAAAATGAAATTTTCGTGTTTTGCCAAAAACGTAAGGGGTAACAGCATCAAAAATCGAAAAAAATGAAATTTTCGTTTTTTGCCAAAAATGTAAGGGGTAACATCGTCAAAAATCGTCAAAAATCGAAAAGAAATGAAATTTTCGTTTTTTGCCAAAAACGTAAGGGGTAACATCGACAAAAATCGAAAAAAATGAAATTTTCGTTTTTTTTCAAAAATGTAAGGGGTAACATCGTCGAAAATCAAAAAAAATGAAATTTTCGTGTTTTGCCAAAAACGTAAGGGGTAACATCATCAAAAATCGAAAAAAATGAAATTTTCGTTTTTTGCCAAAAATGTAAGGGGTAACATCGTCTAAAATCGAAAAAAATGAAATTTTCGTTTTTTGCCAAAAATGTAAGGGGTAACATCGTCAAAAATCGAAAAAAATGAAAAATTCGTTTTTTGCCAAAAATGTAAGGGGTAACATCGCCAAAAATCGAGAAAAATGAAATTTTCGCTTTTTGCCAAAAATGTAAGGGGTAACATCGTCAAAAATCGAAAAAAATGAAATTTTCGTTTTTTGCCAAAAATGTAAGGGGTAACATCGTCTAAAATCGAAAAAAATGAAATTTTCGTTTTTTGCCAAGGGGTAACATCGTCAAAAATCGAAAAAAATGAAATTTTCGTTTTTTGCCAAGGGGTAACATCGTCAAAAATCGAAAAAAATGAAATTTTCGTTTTTTTCCAAAAATATAAGGGGTAACATCGTCTAAAATCGAAAAAAATGAAATTTTCGTTTTTTGCCAAAAATGTAAGGGGTAACATCGTCAAAAGTCGAAAAAAATGAAATTTTCGTTTTTTGCCAAAAATGTAAGGGGTAACATCGTCTAAAATCGAAAAAAATGAAATTTTCGTTTTTTGCCAAGGGGTAACATCGTCGAAAATCCAAAAAAATGAAATTTTCGTTTTTTGCCAAAAACGTAAGGGGTAACATCGTCAAGAATCGAAAAAATGAAATTTTCTTTCTTTGCCAAAAACGTAAGGGGTAACATCGTCAAAAAAGGGAAATACTGAAATTTTGTAACGGGTAACATCGTCAAAACTCGAAAAAAATGAAATTTTCGTGTTTTGCCAAAAACGTAAGGGGTAACATCGTTAAAAATCGAAAAAAATGAAATTTTCGGTTTTTGCCAAAAACTTAAGGGGTAACATCGTCGAAAATCGACAAAAAATGAATTTTTCGTTTTTTGCCAAAAACGTAAGGGGTAACATCGTCAAAAATCAAAAAAAATCAAATTTTCGTTTTTTGCCAAAAACGTATGGGGTAACATCGTCAAAAATCTAAAAAATTAAGGTTCCCTTCTCTGCCGAAAACGTAATCGTAAGGGGTAAAATCGTCAAAAATGGAAAATAATGAAATTTTGTAACGGGTAACATCGTCAAAACTCGAAAAAGAAAAGATTTTCGTTTTTTGCCAAAAATGTGAGGGGTAACATCGTCAAATATCGAAAAAAATTAAATATCCGTTTTTTGCAAAAACGTAAGGGTAACATCGTCAAAAATCGAAAAAAATGAAATTTCCGTTTTTTACCAAAAACGGGAGGGGTAACATTGTCGAAAATCGAAAAAAAAGAAATTTTCGTGTTTTGCCAAAAACGTGAGGGGTAAAATCGTCAAAAATCGAAAAAAACGTAATTTCCGTTTTTTGCAAAAACGTAAAGGTAACATCGTCAAAAATGAAAAATAATGAAATTTTGTAACGGGTAACATCGTCAAAAATCGAAAAAAATGAAATTTTTAAAGTATATAAAGTATTTATGTGTGAGAGAATTTTTTTTGACATACGTTTTTGGCTTAAAACGAAAATTTCATTTTTATAGCTTTACTCTCTAAAAGAAGGTTTTTGTGGAACGCTATATTCGGCGCATTTTAAACAATAGCATTTGCTAATCATTCTTCGGGATCTCCACATGATAGAACCCCGTATATTCCTGATTTTAGGACCCAGCTATATTATTATTTGCCTTAGAAGATGCCTAATTTCCAAATTAGAGTTTAAGCTTGTAATCTATGTTAAAATGTTTTACTGCAAATATTTTTTTCAGCCAACTTTACTTTGCCCGCTTTGGAGTTTGGTTCGATGATATCTTATACAGTAATTTAAACGGCGAAGAAGCCAAAGAAGAGGTTCGGAAGATTAATGAAAAAGAAAAAGGCCATAGATTCAAATCCAGATAATCGCGATAAACGTCGGCGTCGTGATAATTGTCGTAACGATAATCGTCGACGATATGTTGATCGTAGCCGTTATGAACAGCCACGTAATGACACGCGTTGGAATGACAGACGTGCTCCAGCTAATGTCAATTATCACTGTGCTAACAGAGGTGGCGATAATGGTCAGTGGAACACTAATGGCGGAAATCGTAATGTGTCGAGCAGTTACAGAGATGAGCGTAATCGAGGTTATGATAATAGACAACTGCCGTCATGTCATCGCTATGGCGGTGGGGGTGCATCTCAAAACTGGGTCACTAATACTCGTCAACCGCGTTTTGATAATCGATATGGTCGTTATAATAACAGCGGTGGAGGTAGTGGTCGTTACGAATCTTATGGCAATGTGGGAGGTAACAATCGCAATTATCGCGGTAATGATTATAGAGATAATCGTGACAACCGCAATTGGTCTGGTAACACTGCAGGGAGTGGTAATAGTCGACGTGACACCAATTATCATTCTGGTGGTGGTAGTAGCCAGCGGGATTTTCGACGACGTCAAGGAGCACTAAATATAATTCTCACAGTGCACGTGAGACGAGCGAAAGCGGCGTTGGTTGCGATTCATATCAAAAGGGCAAGGTGCGATTAATATTCTAAATATCACATTTATTTGAACATTATTTTAATAAATAATTTCCCTGTGTAGATTATGAGCAACAACAACAATGGCAAAATATGGATGCCAATAAACAACAGCAATGGATATCTTGGTGGCAGGTCAGTTTTGTTGTTTAATCGACATTTTGACGAAACTTGCGTTATCTTAGATATTTCATGAAGACCTTATCAACTTACCTCGTTATTATCAAAATTAATTTTACAATCTTGAATTACAGTCAAAAAAAATTTGAAAACCCCAAATTCCCAATTTTTTTTGTTTTTGTAATAGAACTTTCCACCCGTTTAAAAGGGTTTATAATAATATTGGCAACCCTTTCTTTACAACTTGACACAAATTTCAAACTTCAAATTGAAACTTCAGAAAAAATTTAATTGTGAAAAACTATTGATAGAGAAAGGTCAAGAAAAAAAAAAGAAAAAATAATATATGTTAAAATATAATATACTGAAATTTGGACATACAAGCCACAAATCTATTGGCTAAACAAATGTATTGAAATAAGGTTTGCGGAATATCGATTCAATAAAGTGTGATTAGTGAGTTAATTAATTAGTGAATTAATTAAGTGAATTAACGAATTTTTTATATTTTAGGTTTTTTCTATTTTATTGATTTATTATTATGAATTATTTTATTATTTATTTATTATCCTTATTATCCTATCTTTATAATCATTATTATTTTTATCGTTATTGTTATTTTCGTTATTTTTGTAATTATTTTAGTAATTATT
>CCAG010012102.1:0-20721 GCA_001077435.1 Glossina morsitans morsitans
GTGAGGGAGCACGATAGCGCCCGCGCTGCTCAGAATTACTACGAGAACGGGGTTTTGGCTAAAATTCAATTCTGTTGTCGCCTTATAAAAATAATAAAAATAACTAAAATTTAAAAAAAAATAAAAAAAATAATCATCATAATAATAACAATAATTACAAAAATAACGAAAATAATAATGATTAAAATAACAACGATTATAAACATAGGATAATAAGGATAATAGTTAAATAATAAAATAATTCATAATAATATATCAATAAAATAGATAAAAGAAAAAACCTAAAATATAGAAAATTTATTAATTCACTTAATTAATTCACTACACTTCACTTTACATACCTTTTGTTCAATTGATATTCCGCAAATCTTCTTATTTCAATATATTATATTATTTTCTTTTTCTTGATCTTTCTCTATCAATAATTTTTCACAATTAAATTTTTTTCAAGTTTCAATTTGAAGTTTGAAATTTGTGTCAAGTTGTAAAAAAGGGGTTGCCAACATTAATATATTTTTAGTGCTAATAGGGTTACCCATTTAGAGTATTATGAAGAAAAATTGGAACTTCCTCTTGACATGATCACAATTAATGTAACCAACGATATGCTGTATATCTGTATATGTATATATATAGATTGCGGCACTTCCGAACGACCTGATATTTCTTTGAACTGCTAAGTCGGATTCGCCAAGACTCGTCCTAACGAAATATAAATTTTTACTGTATTCTAAATTAATTTCAATCGTCTGTGCTAATGCTATGAAATTTCTAAATGGCCGATTGGCCCGAAACCACGTAGAAGATTATTGTCGTCATAAATTCGTTTGTTCTGTTCAACACCGGAGATAAATCATCCACTTATACATGCTTCTGAACAACGAATTTGGTGAAGTAAACTATACCGTGGAAACAATTATAGAAGCACCTATGACATATGTATAAATACAAATAGGAAAGTGCACAAGTTCACTTTATTAAAAAGGAATTAAGTAAAATACTAACTAATTTCTAGCAATAGTTTGAGCCAAAATGCTTTTTCTGGGACTACGTGTGAACCGCTATTGCCCATTTTAAGTGGGATGCAGCTCTTGTTAGCCGCTGCGAATTGAAAATCACCAGAACAGAAATCAGAAGAATTTTGAGTGCGCCCTGGTTAGCGTCGATGTACGCTGAATGAATCAATAATATTAAATGGGAAACTGTTATTTTATAAAGAGGAAGGTCAAAACCATCGAATTCAACCGTTATGTACACTGTTATTTCACATTTCTTTATCGTTTTTGCCTGTACAAGTCGCTGATCAAAATTTTTGCAACACCTAACACTTCTTAAGGAATGCTTAATTTAAGATCTCGATTTTCAAAATCAGTTGCGATGAACACAAAAATATATAAATATATAATATTTGAAAAATATTTGAAGGTCTAAGACTCCTCAAAATATGTGGACAGTAGCGAGACAAGCTTTTAACTCATGAAAGAGTATATCTTTGAGTATATAATAAATTGTTTTAACTTTTCTAAAAATATAATGAAGGCGTGGCAACTTTCAAGGTATTAAAGCGAGTGAACACCGTGAGATCTTTTCGAATATTGCTCGATGTTCGAATCTTATTATGAATCTCTAGCAATAAAATCCCAAGGTAATCAGATGAAAGCTAAGAGAGAAATGGTAAGACAGAGTCCGCTCAGTCTTAGTTAATTGCAATCAATAATGCAAACGAAGAAGCGCAAGTTGAGCACATATTAAATTTGAACACAAGATTCAAAAGCTTTCTGGAGACGTTACGGAGAAGAATTTTAGTTATGAAGTTTCGGGAGATTTCAATAAAAGAGAAATTACGGCCAACTAGACAATGACGATTGGTTTAATTACAACCAATTTAACCTATTGAAAGAGTGTATAGACGAAGCCGTCAAAAGCCTACGGATCTGTCCAAAATATCAATAAATTTCAATCTCAATTTTAAAGTAACTTGTAAATGACGTCGATTTTTTCATTGCAGTGCGCTATCGAATCTAGTTCAACGGCGATGCCACCCGAGACAAGCTATTATATTATTATGTAAACATTGCTTTTAATCTGTTACCTCTCAAGGCCGGCGTTCCATATAATCAAATTTTCGCATTTGTGTGTTTGATTAGCATAGAAAGCGCGACTCCCGTTGTTACTATTATTATTATTGTTGTTTTTATTATTATTATTGTTATTATTAATTAACATTATTATTAATATTACTACCATTATGACCATTGTATTCATTATATTATATATTATTTATTTGATAATAAATTTTCTGATTTTCCTAAGATGGTGCACTGTGTTTACTTGATTATTATTATTGCTTGCTTGGGGCACCTAGTCGTCGTACCAAATCATTGACATCTTCGCTCTCTCCTTTCCCTGTAAACAAGGCTCAGCCTTTTGAAAACCGTAGAAGACACCAATTCGCCCGAAGATGAGCCCCAGTTGGTGTAAGCTATCAAATTCTTCACCTTTTTGCTAATTTCTTAATGTCATTTCTTTTCTTTTAGTCGATTCGGATCTACACTTGCGCATTGATCCCGTGACGTTTACCTCCGCTCGGCCCATTAACCCTGATCTCTATGCATTGGTGTGGTCAAGCATTCGTGCCGATTATGGTGTACGGAAAGGCAAAGTACGGATAGCCGAGGAAGCCTATGTGGGTAGTTCACATGAGTTTCGCGATGAATTCGCAGTTTTCGTGTAGCCTTTTCTTTACCTTCAACTACGCTCTTGTTGGTGAAGCTGAAGATCTGCTTACTGTGAGAGTGGGCGCAAATCCACAAATAATAATTTTGTTCCAAAGCGTACAAGCTTGACTATGTTACAGGATGTTATTTGGATTTAGAAAGTGCACCCTGTACCATTAAGTACACTCTAAACGGTGAAGATTTGAGAGTAGTTTTCGAGTTTGATAAGAATATATAGAATATATAGAAGAATATAAGAAATTAAAAATCGGATATAATAAAATTTTGGTTTTCTGGAAAACCATAAGGGGTAACAATGTCAAAAATCGAAAAAAATGAAGTTTTCTTGTTTCTTTCAAAAACGTAAGGGGTAACATCCTCAAAAATCGTAAAGAATGAAGTTTTCGTGTTTTGCCAAAAACGAAAGGGGTAACATCGTCAAAACTCGAAAGAAATCAAATTTTCGTGATTTGCCTAAACCGCAAGGGGTACGTACCATCGTCAAAAATCGAAAAAAACGAAATTTTCGATTTTTGCCAAAAACGTAAGGGGTAACATCCTCAAAAATCGTAAAGAATGAAGTTTTCAGTTTTTGCCAAAAACGCCAAGGGTAACATCATCAAAAATCAAAAAAAAATGAAATTTCCGTTTTTTGCCAAAAACGTAAGGGGTAGTAACATAGTAAAAAATCGAAAAAAGTGAAATTTTCTTTTTTGCTGACAAATGCAAAAGGTAACATCATCAAAAAACAAAATGAAATTTTCGCGATTTGCCAAAAACGTAATTTTTTTTTATTTTTGACGATGTTACCCCTTACGTTTTTGGAAAAAAACGAAAATTTAATTTTTTTCGTTTTTTAACGTTGTTACCCCTTACGTTTTGGAAAGCATCCGATAGCTCAGAGAGGTTCCGATATTTGTCATGTTAGTAGTATGCCTTGCCTTTCCTATCAACTGGATCCCTTTTCTAGTTGCGTATAACAAGAGAACGATCGATGTGTTTCACAAAGACAAGTTTTATTGCTAAAAGGTAGATTATACATTACAATTTTGATAAACTAACGTAGAATTATTTTGCTACGTACTACAATGACCAAATATTAAAAATGATGCACTTGCATTTTGCGTTTGTTTACTTTCAGAAATATGAAGAGCTTGAAGTGTGCCACAAAAATGCAACATAAGCAAATTAATATAAACAACGACGACACACTTCAAGGTCTGGATTATGTAATTTGCGGTGTCGTTGTCTACGGTCAGTTATGCTCAAAACCGACCAACACATAAACATGAATATTCAAATGCAAGTGTATGAACAATCGAACATTGTTATGTTGATGAGGGCATATGAATGTGCAAATGAAAAATACTAAATTGAATGAAAGTATATATTTAAATTAAACAGATACAAAATTGAATAAAGTATATACTTAAACTAAGCCAATCGAAAAGTAATAGCCGCGGTGGTAACTTCGGTCATAATGTATGGAAGCCCAATTTGGGCCGGTGCACTCACAGTGAAGGCAGTACCGAAAGTTAGCGGCAATATATCGTCTTAGTGCGCTTACACAAATATGCAAATTCCGGACAGATCTATATCTGTGTCTTAACTTCTGCACCTGGCATGAACCTTAATCAGACGGGTTGCCTACAACCAGTGGCAATAAATTTAGTTGATTGAAGACCCCTCAGGGAGAGAGACAATCCCCATTGAAGAGGGCCTCGCTACCCTGAGGTCCCGCAATAGAAAATGGGCGTAAGCCAAATTCTCGTTTAGTGGTTTATGTCGAGCCCTATCCACCCAACTCTTACATAGCTCTCCGCGAAACTTTCTGGCAACCACAGCCACCGCGAATACTCCCCGAAGGGCCGTACCCAGCAGTCAGGCAAGAAGGCATTCATCCGGCATTTCGAAGGGTAGTGTGCATCTTCCCGCCGGAGCAATCGTACTTTGAGTAACCTGAACCCCGTGGACATCCTTTTAACTTCTTGGCTTATCGTTCAAGCAAGAACTTATACCAAGCTATACAGCTTTGAGTGATCTCATACTGTACGCATATAGCACTTGTCTTTGGACTATCCACACGCGGATTCCGGACAGTGTCGGAAGATTCTGACCTTGTGATTGCTGGCGCAATGGCAATCGACATGTTGGCAGACGAAACGAGGCGCATCCACGTAAGGCGCAACATAAACGCCCCCTCCCAAGAGGCCATCTACAAAGAAGAGCGGCTAGCGTCGATTAAGACTTGGCAATCGCGTTGGGAAAGAACAACGAAAGGAAGATGGACAATCGTTCTTATACCAAATATAACACAATGGATCAAAAGGCCACATGGTGAGGTAAATTACTACCTCACCCAGTTTCTGAGTGGCCATGGCTGTTTTCGAAAGTACCTGTTAAGGTTCGGGCACGAAAACTCGCCGAATCGCCTGGCATGCTCGGAAACGAACGAAGATGTAGAGCATAGCATCTTTCGAGAATGGCAGACCCCAAAAAGAGCCGAGTGAAATATTGGAGGGGTTAACTGCGATTCAGCGATCTGCAATAATCCTTACGTTCCCTCTGAATATCCTTTGTAATCTTGTTTGACATCTTCGGAGAAAATGCAAAACATAATCTTAACAAATCAATTTTAAAATTAGGGTCGATAGATGTGGACATATCGGCCAATTGAACATCAGTCTCATTTAATTCCGCGCACTTTGGTAAAAAATGATTGCAATAAAAGAACGGGATTTGCTTTTATAAGATAGTATTCCAGCAAAGGAATGTTGATAAAAAAATTCCAAGGCG
This sequence comes from Glossina morsitans morsitans, assembly GCA_001077435.1. NCBI lineage: Eukaryota > Metazoa > Arthropoda > Insecta > Diptera > Glossinidae > Glossina > Glossina morsitans. The sequence continues at coordinate 5,514 of CCAG010012102.1, forward strand.
GGTTATTAATCTCCACGTTTCAGCTTCAAGTTTTATTCTATGCCCAGTTTTCCTACCACTTGGTGAAATATGATCCATTTATTGAGACGACACAACTAGTACTGAATGTGATGTAAGTTCTTTTAGAGTATAAACTCAAAGATTATATAAAATCAGCTGAGTATTTATCAGTAACTCATTAAAGTATGTCCATCCTAATTACAAGTACGTCCGCTCTTGTTGATTTCCAGTATCATGAATATCAGAAACAAATTTTTATTAAAGAGATAGCGTATATGAGTGCAAATTCTGTTGTAGCTAACTACTTTTTATTTAGACCGCCGTTCGGTTTAAAAGAATTAAATGATAAGACTAAGGATTAAAATCATTTTTGTGCTAAATTTATTCATGGTTTAAAATGGTGAGATGGCGCAATAAACTATTCCTGCTTAGGTGACATACTATCTCCCTTGAATAATTATGAGTATGTTTTAGTCATGGGAAGAGAAAAACAGGAATTTTTTAGAAAATATTTAAAAGTGATATTCGTGGACCCTCAAACATCTTTGAGAAAACTATCTAATTATTTTACTAACTGCCCACATCATCGAAATGATTTTAAATTTAGATGTGCTCTCAACAATTTATATAAACTTTATATCTATCTTGAAAAAAACTCAAACGCCATTGAAGTTATTACTTAAGATTAAATAAGTAAATATTTATAAAATGACGAATTCTATGAAGTCCTAATTTATTCTCTGGTTTATAATTGACAAGGCAACATGCTTCATCAGTTTTACCATCCATCTACTATGCTTATTAGTACACCATCAGGGTCAGGCAAAACAACATTTTTTGGAAAATCTTATTCGCAATAAGGATTTCTTGATTAATGTGACAATTGACCGAATAATTTGGTGTTGTGGTAAAGAAAATGCGAAACCTGATGTATATAATGTTGCGAATACTGAATAAAACAATGAATTACCAAAGAATTCTGAAAATGTTCTCAACGAACTCGTACTCGAACGTCGTACTCTATGACTTAATGATGGCCGCTTTCAACAAAATGGTTGATGAACTTTTCACAAAGTGGTCACCCCATAGGAAATTTTCTGTCATTGTAGTAACACAAAACGTATTTCACAAATCGTCGCACGCAAGAGATAGTTCATTGAATTCAAAATATATAGTTCTTTTTAAAAATCCTAGAGATATCCTACAGTTTCAACATTTAGCAAAGCAAATTCATCCTGAAAATTCATCTGAACTTATGAGAATATATAAAGATGTGACTAGCAAACCTCACGGTTATTTATTAATCCACCTTACACAAAGCGTAAATGATTTATTAAGATACAGCACGAACATATTTAATCCGAATTTTTGCTATTGCTTCTGTGACACCAGAGAAAATGGTCTTAAAAAAGAGTTTAAAGCGACTGAAGAACCACAAACATATGCTGTATGTCCTCAAAACCAATAATAGCAAATTAAAAAAAGCTATACTCAATTGCGCTGACGATGAATTAATTAAAACTTTGACTGAGATTATCTTTAATACAATAGCTGGAAACACTAAACTAAAAGATAAAGGTTTGAATGTTTTAAAAAAGTATAAAAAAGAACTTGGGTTCATCTCGAGACCAAATGCGACCATAAAGTCTAAAAGAAAGGTCTTTGTGCAGAAAGGTGGTGGCTTCTTACCTATAATCTTAGCATCATTATTAAGTGGATTTATCGGAAAATTGTTAGAAAATGTTCAATAAATTTAAGCCGAAGCTAAATAAAGTAATTTTGTTGTATCCAAGTGCATACGACGCGATGATGGATGACAAATATTCAGCGAGATTTATTAATAATTAGAAAGCTTTTACCATATTTCAACAATGTCTCCCTTTCAGAATATAAAAAGTGTGTACCGGTGCTTTCCGGGGCTGGGGCATGACTCAGTCACACCAGGATCCGTTCCAAGAAAAATTTATAAAGACTTTGATCTTTGAGTGGCTGGTATTTTAATTGAATTCGTTTATTAAATCGATTTAAAATTAGAGATTACACACGGTTTTGTTTCTTTGTTTACTTGAGCGCGGTAGGCAAAAAAAACCAGCCTGGTGGCCCGGCTTTTCTTCACGTTTCTTAATATTTGTTTCCGACGTCGCGAGTTTCTCGGCGGCATAATAGAGGTTGAGCGTACTGCGACACGCGCTTCTATAGTGCTGGCCACCAAGTTGTCCCGTTATGATAATGCTATTCTTGCATGGCTTGGTTTGGGTTCGATCGCGCTTGTTTGATCGAACCTGTTAGTTTGCCTTACAAGTACATGTTATGCTTAGACATGCAACTTATCTACCTGCTTGCTTCGCTTAATGCTATGTTTCTACGTACGAGGGTTAGTATATACTTATCTACCTGTGCCTATCGACAGTTATGGGATCTGTTCACATTCTACTTATTTTATGCTAACCGTTAGGTACATTTTTTGCAGCTTAGTGTTTGCTTAACTAGCTTTGCCTAATTACAATTATGGGATCTGTTTACATTCTACTTATTTTATGTTAACCGTTAGGTACATTTTTTGCAGCTTAGTGTTTGCTTAACTAGCTTTGCCTAACTACAGTTATGAGATATGCAGTGATTATAATGACATAGAGGCCCTTTGTGACTCGCTAGGTAGACGACATATTTTTCTGTTTTATTATTTTTATTTTCCTTTTTGTTTCTATAAATTGTAGCGGGGTGGCTTATTTTATATTTTTCTTTTTTTTTTCTTTCCCATGAGACTCGTCCCGCTATCTACTTATTTCTTTCTTTGTTTTTCCCCATTTCTTTCCCTCTTTCTTCCCCTCTTTTGCTTACTTCGTTTTGTTTATATTACTGTCACTCTTGTCCATTGTCCGTTGGTCAACTCTTCATCCGTCGGTAACTGTCCCTGTCCCTACCCCGTTCCTTCACACCCGCACCACGCCATACTCCGCCTCAGCTAAGGAATATTTTTATTTAGCCACTCGTTTCCTTTTTTTTTTTCAGAACCTTATCACCTAAAGCTTAGCTTACCACCTCCTGATGCAGTCCAGTTGCTGTTTCCTAATTAGCCGCTGCTAGTAAGCTGCCTGTGTTTGTACCAACTATTCCGTTGGGCCGGTCACCCGATGTTACAGCACGTCTTATTAGGCTTTTCCTCCAAAACGGTCTTCTTTTCGTCCTGAGATTTGCTTTGCTCTGTATTTGCGGAATTAGGATACCGTACAATTCTTTAGTATTATTGAAAAGTTTGCAAAATTGTTAAAATTTTTCTTCTTTATTCATTTATTAAACAGACATCAATTACAAAGTCTTGTACATTTTTATTTGTTATACACAAGGTTCCCATCGTTTCTTAATCGCATTTTTCTTACGTTTACTTAACTTTTTCTATTGAGTTTGTATTTTGGCTAAGTTTACCACACTAAATCTCGCTCTTATTTCTTTTATTTATTTTTTTTTTTTCAATCTTTACTTTAATATTAAATAACATTTTTCGTTCATTAGACAATTTTTTTTAAAACTACTTATTTATGAACATTATTTTTGCTTATTTTGCATATACGCTCGCTCTGCCTTATTGATGATCTCATTTCTTGTGTAACATGCTGCTGCTGTGAGCGAACCACTGGACGTTTTTTGTGTCGAATATGCTATTCTTCTTACTTGTTACTTGCTTGTTTGTTTGTGTTTCTTATTTTTTTTTTTTTTTTTGTTTCTTTACTATGTATATAAAAGTGATCACATATTACAATTTTATTGTTCTTAGTTTTTCTCTTGATGAAATTAAACCCTAAGCTAAAATACATTATGCTATCTTATCTGTCCCATAAAGAGTTGTTTAAAGCACATAAAAAGGAAAATTCAACTCTTAGCTAGAATACACTTAAGTAACCTTAGATAAGTTTGCAATATGAATTGAATGAATTGAATGAATGAATTAATTTAATACTTGAAAGTTTCTTTTTTTCTAAGGAAAGTTATGTTTAAACTATTTATTTCGGTTCCATTTTTTTTTTTTTTATTAGCCAATTCCGTACAATTTCAAACAACATTTTATTGCGTTATTTAACGTCACATTACTTTGAACTGTTCATGTCCGTTTCACTTTATCAGTCTATAAGGATTCATCTTGAAGTTAAAAATTGCAATCGCTTGACCCTTAAAACAGACAGCCAACAACCAGAAAAACAAACTCTCTTTTTCTTCTTCCATTCACCTTCATTTGCCCTTCGTAGTACTTGCTCAAGTTGGCTTGCTCACTTATTGCTTGCTTTATTCTCTTAAAAACAAAGTAATCTTTTCCAGTGACAAATCAGCAGAGAAAAGGAAAACCACCACCAAAAAAAAAATCTTTCGCATGATTTTACTCTCTTTTCTTTGCTTTTGCATAGTTAGCGGCTGGCCGCTATTTTGCAAAAAAAAAAGGAAAACGGGAAAATCACGCGACGTCGTGTAACGGCATGCCGGCATACGTATGTGTGTGTGTATAGGTGTCTGCTTGTAGGTGTGTGTGTGTGTGTGTGTGTTTGCTCGGTGAGCAGGAGGTAGAAAATCTTCAAAAGATACTGCTTGTTCTTAGTAGCAGCAAATACGACTTCTACGTACTAAAAACTACTCCCCCACACACTACATCTACCACTCTCCCCCACGGGGCCATCGTTAGGTGTTACTTCGCGCAGGCTGCTTGTCATTAGCGCGCTACCGATGGTGGGACCTCAGTGGAATACACTATTGGCTTCCACTCCCTCTGCACTCCACCCGCTGTCTTTCCAGCCGTCGTAGTTCTTTGAGCACTCTGCTTACAAAGTCGCCTACTGTGCTCCCGACCTCTTTGCTGGCAGCTAACCCTACCAACATCTCACTTCGCTTTATTTTGGCTCTGCCATTCTCGAACCTTCTGCAGCGAAAGATGATATGCTCTGCATCTTCATCCGTCTCCGGGCATGCCGGGCAGTTCGGCGAGTTGTCGTGCCCGAACCTGAAGAGGTATTTTCGAAAACAGCCATGGTCAGTCAAGAACTGGGTGAGATAGTAATTTACCTCACCGTGCAGCCTTTCGATCCATTGAATTATGTTTGGGATAAGAACGAACGTCCATCTTCCTTTCGTTGTTCTTTCCCAACGCGATTGCCAAGTCTTAATCGACGCTAGCCGCTCTTCTTTTTTGATGGCCTCATGGGAGGGGGCGTTTATACGTCGCCTTTCGTGAATGCGGCTCATTTCGTCTGCCAGTATGTCGATTGGCATGGTGTTAGCAATCACCAAGGCAGCATCGTCCGACACTGTCCGGAATCCGCATATTTGCCTTAGCGCGCTAAGACGATATATTGCCGCCAGCTTTCGGTACACTGCCTTCGCTGAGACTGCACCGGCACAGACTGGGCTACCGTACATTATGACCGACGTTATCATCGTGGCTATTACTTTTCGATTGGTGAATTTCGGGCCTCCGATATTTGGTATGATCCTTGCTAGCGACGCCTAAATTCCTGCAGCTTTCTCAGCGTACTCAACGTGGTGCTTGAAGTTGAGTCCATGGTCGAGCATTACCCCAAGGTATTTCAGGGCAGGAGATGGCTGCCCCGTGTGCTGCCCGACACGTATGGAGCATGTTTCCAGGCGCTTCCGGCTGCTTATTAGGACCACCTCAGTTCTATGCTCGGCTAGCTCTAGCCCCGTCTCGCCTAGCCACGCCTTCACTTTAATAATAGCCTCGTTAGCCTTCGTTTCTATCTGCGTAACAAATATTGCTACAACTGCGATTGCAATATCGTCGGCAAAGCCGATAATCTTTACCCCGGCAGGAACGTTCAGCTCAAGAATACCGTTGTACATTATGTTCCACAGGAGAGGAGCAAGAACTGATCCCTGGGGAACACCCGTCATTTTTTTATGGGCGTCTATTCCGTCATCGCTATCATACACTAGCGTGCGGTTCGAAAGGTAACTTGTTATTATCTCAAGTATGTACCTTGGAACCTGCAATCTTATGAGGGCTTTTCGAACAATCCCCCAGTCCGCGAAATTGAAGGCGTTTTTTACGTCTAGCGTAACGACGGCGCAGTACTTTTTATCGCCGCCCCTCCATCGTTCTCCGGCTATAGCGTCTGAAGCAAGCGTCACTACATAGTTGATGGCATCTATTTTAGACCGTGCTCTTCTGAACCCGTACTGGTTATCCGAGAGAGCGTGCCTTCGTTCGACCACGATCGGCAGACGTTCGTATACGACCCTCTCCAATACCTTGCCCATTGTATCTAAAAGGCAAATGGGTCGGTATGATGATGGCTCGTTCAGTGGCTTATTGCCCTTCGGAATGAGGACCAACCTTTGGACCTTCCATTCGTCTGGGAATGTCCTTTCGTCCAAACACTTTTGCAGCATCATCGTGAAGACGTCTAGTCTTCTACGTATCGCTGCCTTTAGTGGCTTGTTTGGGATTCCATCTGGGCCAAGGGGTTTTTCTGTCCCCAATCCTTTTGCAGGCGCTTAAAAGCTCGTCCGCAGTAATTGCTGGAATTGCTTCGTCTTCCCTGCCCTGGAGGTCTACGAACACGTACGGCGGCCTCTGCGGAAATCGTGTTGCTACTATTCGCCGGAGCGTGTGCGGGCACGTGATTTGCGGTGTTCTCCGCCCTTTTATCTTCTTCAGGGCGACTTTATATGCCGTTCCGCACGGATTAGTATTGGCATCGTGCCATATTTCATCAAAGCTTTTCCTTTTGCTAGCCTTTATGACTTTCTTTAAGGCATTGCGCAAGGCTCTGTAGAGTGTGAGCAGTTCATTAAAGTTGGCCCTTCCCCTCAAGTGCTGCACTTTTCGTGTGGCTTTCAGAAAGTTTGCTCTCAACGATGCTATCTCATCTGGTCACCAATAACACGGAGATCCTCTTCTAGCTGTATTTCTTCTTTGAGGCATGGCCACGTCACATGCTTGTACAAGCAGCGTGCCGTCACCCTTCTCGTAGGACTCCATAATGATGTTAAAGACGTCCTCATCGAAGGATGAATCTCTCCACTTCGGCCCGGTAGCTTTGTTCCACCAATTTCCTCTGCTCTCTCTAGTTTGTATGTCGAGGAAGATAGCCTGGTCATCGCTGTTTGTGTACTCTTCGCTCAGCGACCACTTGCATCTCGCCACCAGACCGTCGCTAACAAAAGTGAGGTCTACCTTCGATCCTCTTCCTTCCTTTCGAAACGTATCCCTCCGCCCATCGTTCAGGAGGGATACTTTCAGCACGGCGATGGTCTCCAACAAGTTGCGTCCTCCCGCATTGCAGGCCCTACTGCCCCACTCGAAGGCCCAAGCGTTGAAGGCCCCCCCAATTATAACTGCCGGCTTCTCACGGGCATCTTCCACCAGTTCGTCTAACATGCGCTGGAATTCGCCTTGTGTCCAGCTTGGGGGAGCGTAGCAACTGTAGCAGCACAAGTATTTAACTGTCGCCCTAACGAAACCTCTGTACTGACAGTCCACATTCAAAAGTGCTATAGGTGCGGGCGCCCAAATTGCTGCTGTTTTGGACAAATCGGTTACCCAGGTACCCTGCCCTGCCATTCGATATGGTTCACTTAATAGCACCACCCCCACCTCTCTCTCAGCGACCGTCTGCCGAAGTAGGTCATGAGCTGATTCACCGTGGTTGAGATTAATCTGCATAAATCTCATTTCCGCGCTCTAGTGGCCAGCGCCCGCTTGAGCAGCGGACATTTGGCGCTTCCCATCACGTGCTTTGCGTCCACATTCGGCGTCCCCTGCAGAACATGCAATAAGGCTCCTTAGTGCAGCTTTTCGCAATATGGCCTTCTTCCCCACATCTCTGACAAGCCTTTGATCGATCGGATGGGCCTGCACATTGCTTCGCCATCGGAAGCATCGCAGCAAAGATATGCGCTCTCTGATCCTACAGATCACCCAGCCTATGCGCAATTTTCCACCTTCCAACAGTTTAGCGGCTTCTTCGTGTTGCAGGCTAATGAGCGCCGTCTGCGTTCCGCTATATGCCTTTCTTTAGTTGACCACTTGTGCGGTTGTCACGCCATATTGTGACTTAAGCGCGTTCTTTATCTCCTCCTTGGTAATGACTTCGTCGACGTCTTTGCACTCGACCATTTTGCGTTGCTTCCGACACCTGACTTCGGCCTCTCCTCCTAAAACGGTTCCCACTGCCGCTCTCAGCTCTTCTGCCTTCCCTCCGCTTTGGTTTAAGTGCAGTAGAAGCTCGGCTTTCTGCGTTCTTCTTATTTTTTGCACCGCCTCACCAAACTGGCTTAATTGCGGTTCATCTTTGACCTTACGGAGCATATCCGCATAGGAGAGCCGCCTTTAGCTGCTATGAGAATAGCATCGGGTCTACCCTTAGAAGGTCTATTTGGACGGTCTGCCTTTCTGTTCGTCTTTGGTTTTGCTCCGACCTTCACCCACTTCGCGTCCTTCGATAGGTGATGGCCGTCAGGTACGTCTGTCGCGTGCAGTTCGGTGGTACCCGGTATGGTGGCTACGCTACGACGTTTGGCGGTCGGCGTGTCCACATCCCCTGGTTGCTTACGTGTGCGCGCCACCGGCTGCGCACCCTTCGCCCCGCTTGCCATCTGAAGCGGCGAGGTTTGCGAGCCACCGTCGATCCGCTCCATCACCTTTTACGCGTATGTGCGCGGTCAAGTTTGGAGACTCTTGTCACTAGTCTCCTTGCGAGTAGTGCTTGCGGCGTTGTTTTCAATCCGGCATCTTTCGTACATCGTTTTGATGCCGTCTATCGTGTCACGCATTTGCTGGTTTATATGCCGCCGTTTTTCATCGTTTTTCTGCGACATCTCCACCAAGTTTTTTATGTAGCCGCCCAATTGTATAAACACTGCCACGTTCTGCCTACCTATTGGTGTGAGGTTTGACTTCTCGGGCGTTTGTCCGAGATGAGGTTGCGTTTGCACGGCTGCTGGCGACCTCATTGTTCTTCCGCTTACTTTGAAGGGGTTCTCTTCGCTCAGAGCGGCGGCGTGAACCCTAGTGCCTGTTGGTGTATTGTTTTTTATAGAATTCATTTTTAATGTTGATTGGGCCCCAACTGGGAAGCCGCTATCCGGTTCCGCTGGTGTACTTGCTATAAGGACCCCATGGTTATCTTTGCAAGCAGTGAGGCCATGCAGTGGATTGACGCTAGCCCTTACGAGACTAGCGTTCAGTGCCAGGTCCAGCATTAGCCAGGAGTTCTACTCCACTGGTGCTAAACCCACCAACTTAACGGTGCGGCCTAGAACGTACTTCCTAGACTTGCCATAATTTTAACGGGGCGGGGGCGGTGTCAGCATTAACCCGCAAGCCGTTTCAGCTAGATGTCACTCCAACCTACTCAGGTAACAGAATACTGCCACCACCAGCTCGAAATCGTCAGTTCAAGTAGGTGTTCCGGTATACCATAATCAAGACCTTAGCGGGCTCGGTCTTGATGCCTATCCATAGGCTTCGTAGAACTGTCTCCCTCGGTGCCACCGCGATACCAAGAGTGGGGAACACCTATTTAAAGAACGGCGCTTACTCGTCCTGTCACCGAAGATTCGCAGGGTTATGCGACCTTTTCAGCCGCCACTCCTCCTCTGTCGCTCTTGGTCGGGGGCTGCTTATTGGTTATTCGCAGCTAGCCCACAAATATACCCTAGGGTACATGCAGGCCGATCACGATCCGCCACCTGTGACCCCCACAGTAGCCTGAGCCCAGCCCTGTGCACCTCGATTAGTGTGTGTGTGTGTGTGTGTGTGTGTGCATGGGTATATATATATATATATATATATATATATGTGTGTGTGTGCGTGTATTTTGTGAGGTGGAACAGGCGCCCATGAGGGCAGTGCGAGACTTAAACCCGCTAAAAACAACGCCTCCTATTCCCTACCCTGTGGCACGACCGTTTAGGAATACCTTCACAGAGAGGTTAGCCGTTTAGGCACTACTTAAGATCCTACGCCGACGCTCTTCGTATTTTTCTTTTCTCATTATGTTTGCGGCGAATACTCCTACCGCTTTCCATATTTTCAGGTCGTGCAACATATTTGTCACAAGATTGTCGGGGAGAGGTAACCCTCCAATTTCCGTCTGTAGTCTCTGTCGTTCGTTATGGTTTTTCGGACAGGCAAAGAAAATATGTTCAGCGTCTTCGATGCACTCACAAAAACTACACAATGGGTCCTGCTCTATCTTAAACCTATTCAGATAAGACCTAAAATAACCGTGCCCGCTAATTAGTTGTGTCAAGTAAAAGCCAACCTCACCATGTTGCCTATTCACCCAGGGCCGCTGCGTCCATCTACCCGTACTCGCTCTGCTCCGGCGGTCTTGCCATTCTTCCAGGAGTCGCTGTTTTGCACGCTGTTTGTTTTACCCGCTTCAGCCGACAATCTATGAAATTCGGCCCTATACATGCGTTCTTTAGCTTGCAAGTCGACTGGTATTATGCCAGCGATAACCAACGCCGCCTCTTCCGACACCGTCCGATATGCAGCGCACACCCTTAGAGCGCATAGCCTGTATGCTGAATGGATGTCTCTCGTGTATGACAGTATAGCAAGGGCCTTTCCACACAGAAGAGCCGTACATTATTGTCGCAGTTAACACTTCTGCAATCAGCTTTCTGCGGTCTTGCCTAGGGCCACACAAGTTTGGCAGTAAGCGCGCCAGCGACATTGCTGCCTTCGCTGCCTTTTCGCCCGTGTATTTTAGATGCCGTTTGAACGAAAATCTGCAGTCGATCATCACTCCTAGGTATTTTATGGCTTCTTGTGACTGTATCCTCGTGTCTCCCACTTGGATAGTCACTTTCTCGAACGTCTTGGTAGAAGAGATTAATAGCGCTTCTGTTTTCTCTTCCGCCGCATCTAAATCCACTGACCGCAGCCACCTCTTGATCATGTCGGTGGTTTTATTGGCTGTAGTTTTAACTGCATCCAAAGTTTTTGCCACGATGGTTATCGCTATGTCGTCAGCAAAACTCACGATGGATGCCCCCTCAGGGAGAGGTAGTCTCAGGATATCGTCATACATTGCGTTCGATAATGTAGGGCCTAGTACTGATCCCTGAGGTATGCCTCCAGTGATCAGCCTTTCTCTGCACCCTTTATCTGTCACGTATCGAAGTTTCCTACCAGTAAAATAAGTAGCCACTATATTTATAAGATATGGTGGGACTCCTCTTTCCTGTAGAGTAGCTATGACACAATACCAGTTTGCTGAGTTGAAAGCATTCTTAATGTCTAATGCTATTACTAAGCAATACTTTTTGTTGCCTTCCATCCAGCGTGTACCTTTTATCGCTTCTGCGGCAGTATTTGTGACCACCTTTATTGCATCCATTGAGTTTTTCTTTTTTCTGAAGACGAATTGGAAGTTCGACAGCTCCTTAGTGGTCTCCAGTGACTCTTCTAAACGATTTCGAATGATTTTTTCATACAACTTGCCAATCGTATCCAATAGGCAAATAGGGCGGTATGAATTCGCAACATGCGACGGCTTATTTGGCTTTGGCAGCAGCACCAGCGTTTGTTGTTTCCACTTATCGGGGAAAGTTTCTTCTTTCAAACAAGCGTTGAAAGTTCTCGCAAACAAAGCAGGCCTTGCCAACATGGCTTGCTTAGTAGCGCAGTTTGGGATGCCATCAGGACCCGCCGCTTTCTTGCCTTTTATTCTCTTTGCAATGGCAACAATCTCCTCAGGCCCGGTAAGATTAATATTTTCTCTCACCTCAATCAGTGGCACGTATACAAAAATAGTTTTCTGGGGAAACAGGGTGCTGATTATTTCTTCCACGAATTCTGCACAGCTTGGTTGGTCTGAATGTTTTAGCTTCTTCATTACCAACTTATACGCCATACCCCATGGGTCCTCATTTATCTCGTAAATCAGGTTCTGGAAGCAGTTTTTCTTACTGACCATAATCGCTTTTTTAAAGAGCTTTCGCCTGAGTTTGAACTCTTCTTGGTGGCTGAGATAAGCATTAGTCCCCCTCGATTTTTGGTAGACACGCCTCGCTCTATTGCATTTTCAGCTATCTCATCTGTCCACCAGTATACTGGCTCCTCGCTTTTATAGAAGCAACGTCTTGTCATTGAACCCTCACAAGCTTTTATAATCCGTGCTGCAACCTCAGCAACGGAAGCCTGAGCTAAGTTTCTGGTTTCTGCTTCTTCCAACATAAACTCGAAGAGTTCTTTGTCTAGAGATTCTGGTTTCCATTTGGGACCCCTGAGAGGGAGTTTTACTCTGTTCGCCCGCTGGCTCTGCTGTAGTTCCCAGATTATTGCTGCATGGTCACTGTGGGTATAGGTGTTGCTAATACCCCATTCTGTGCGCAAGGCCAATGCACTGCTTGCCATGGTAATATCAATCGCGGAGCCACGACCGTCTCAGTTGAATGTGTTTTTATTACCTTCGTTTAGAATTGCCATATCGAGTGAGGCTAGGGATTCAAGCACTATTCTGACCTTAGCGTTCGTCCACTTGCTACCCCAATCAGTCGCCCAGGCATTAAAATCGCCGGCGAAAATGACCGGTGTTTTTCCCCTTGCGTCGGTACATAACTCATCTATACGCTTCTTGAAGTCCGCATGGTTTGTACTTGGCGGGAAATAGCAGCTGTAAAGATAAACCTGCTGAGATAAATCTCATGGTTGACATATACGAGGTGCATTGCCAAACGGCTGCAGTACCAGTCTTGTCCTTTGCCCATCTGTTTCCGGAGCCTAACTTGTATGGCTCACTCAAGACTACAGTGTCAATCGACAGTTCTCTGACGTTCTGTTTTAGCACCTCGTGTGCAGCACCACAGTGGTTTATGTTAATTTGCATGCACTTCATAGTTGTCCCTTATTGTTCGCGCCGCGTGTATTGACCGGGCATCTTCTGCCGGCCAGTTGATGGTCATGGGGCTTGCCTTGTTCCTTGCAGCTCGCGCAACACGAACTCTTTGTGCAGTCTCTTGCTCGGTGACCTTCTTCGCTGCATTTTAGACAGCACTTGCTTCTATCTTTCTGGCCTTTACAGTTTCTGGCGATGTGACCTTGCTCTAAGCATTTATAGTATTTCAGTACTGCGGATTTTTCTCTGATCCTACTTACTACCCAACCAACTTTGATTTTGCCGGCTTCAAGTAACTGTTTACCACTTTTTGTAGGGACTGTTAGAGTTGCGGTCTGTGTGCCGGCATACGTCTTCCTGATCGACATGACTGCTTCTTTTTTGATATTCAAGCTGCTGAAAACACGTATTTATGGCGGCTATTAAGTCGTCCGCCGAGATCACTTCATCTAGGTCTTTAAATCCAATCTTTGTTTGCTTTGTCATTAGTTTGACACTAGCCCGTTGGCCGAACGCTTTTTCCATCAATTGCTGATAAGCCGTATTTTCTTCTTTCGCACTTTGCTTAAATTCCAGCAGCACTTCTCCTCTTAATGTTTTCCGTATTCTGGTCACATTTCCGCCGATTTTTTGCAACTCAGCATGATTTTTAACTTTTTCCAGCATATCGCTGTAAGACGTAGTGCCCGTTTGCTTGATTGCAATAGCATCTGGCTTACTCACCAATTTGATTGGCTTGACCTTTTTATTTTTTGCTTTGACCACGGTCCACTCTTCATTGGCGTTTTTTGGTTGCTTTGGCGCCTCGTTATTGAGATTTATCCCTTCGCCCGTCCGCTTACTTTTTTTCGCAGGAGTAGTGTCCGCTGATCCCTCTTCTCTGTGTGTGTGTGTGTGTGTGTGTTACGTTTGTATGTATGTATGTGTGTATATATGGAGGGCAACTCAGCATGATTTTTAACTTTTTCCAGCATATCGCTGTAAGACGTAATGCCCGTTTGCTTGATTGCAATAGCATCTGGCTTACTCACCAATTTGATTGGCTTGACCTTTTTATTTTTTGCTTTGACCACGGTCCACTCTTCATTGGCGTTTTTTGGTTGCTTTGGCGCCTCGTTATTGAGATTTATCCCTTCGCCCGTCCGCTTACTTTTTTTCGCAGGAGTAGTGTCCGCTGATCCCTCTTCTCTGTGTGTGTGTGTGTGTGTGTGTACGTTTGTATGTATGTATGTGTGTATATATGGAGGGTATGTATGTATGTGGGTGTGTATATATGACTACTTGTAGGTATGTTGCGTATATTTAAATAAAGAAATCTTACTATTAGTGCGGGTATGTGTGTGTGTATATATGATTACTTGTAGGTATGTTGCGTATATTTAAATAAAGAAATCTTACTATTAGTGCGGGTATGTGTGTGTATATATGACTACTTGTAGGTATGTTGTATATATTTAAGTAAAGAAATCTTAATATTAGTGCAGGAGGAGGATGGTTGTGGTAGCCCCTATAACGGACGACTCGGACGGATTTCATTTATCTTGGTGGACTAAGTTTTATTTCTCTTTTTTTCCTCTTTATTAGCAAGGGAGTGGAACGCTTCCTTACAAGTGGATGAAAATTAAGCAAAAACTAAATACTTATATTAGATGAAAATTAAAACTATTTAAGCAAAATTTTGAGTATATACCTGAAATAATGCATTGTGAAAGTGATGTAGAAGGTAGGAAAGCTAACATTGAAAAACCTAAAATCGTCATCCAAAACGTGAACGATGGCAGCATATTCAAAAATAGTAGCGAAAAATTGCAAACTGACTTAGATGATAGCATTTCAAAAGATGAATTTATGACGCCTGAAAAATTCTTTAATAGAAATAAAGAAGCAACACCACACCAAGTAAGCCGACAACCTGCAAAACCTAAAACCGAGAGTTCAAATAGGCATTTCTCCATATAACGCCCGGCTTAGAAGCCAACTTAAGGTTAGGATGATTTAATTAAAAACGGCCTGTCTACAGATGCTATCATTCCAGACGGAAAACGAAAATTGGGACAGAAATCTTCAATCCAGAAGGGAGAAAATAGTTTTAAGTGGATTGCTTTATAAAAATGTACGTTTACGCTAACATTAAACAAAAAACTATTACAATCGTTTTTTGAGTTCATTTAACTAACACCTTTTAAACTATGAACTGCATGGAGGATTTTTATGTAACCTTATTAAGCAACAATTCAGTTGCCGTCTACGAAAAGAATACTTTGTCCTCATTTACAAATATTGTAAATCTTCCTGTTATTACAAATGATCAGTGGAAAGTTGGAATAACCGAACTGTTTTTAAATAATGTCAAC